>LYUA01002284.1:100104-110612 GCA_002093875.1 Calopteryx splendens | reverse complement strand
TATATATGTTTGTGTGAAGTAATATGGAACGGGACCGGGAACTAATAAAATGATTATTTCAGCGGAGAAAAGAGGACACCATGGTGTATCCTTAAAACTGAATATATATATCATCAGCAAAGATAAAACCTGATCCAACAAATTTAGTTACAATTCAAATGCACATACATTCCGACAAGTAGTCCCGAGAACTAAGAAAAGGCTAAGTGTAAATTATCCATTATAGAAAATGACTGGGATCGTTCTTGGAAGTAAGCATTTGGTAGTGTTGGGAGAGCAAAATGCACCAGCGGGCGAAAGGAGAGATGGGAGTTTTATTATAAAACAGGTATAATAGTTTATCAGAATAAGAGAATTTGATTTTGGAACAAGGATGACCTCGTTAAAAAAACAATTCTGAGCGAGAGATTTTGTAGGAAAATGAGTTTAATACTAATTAACAATTGATTCAAACACCAACGCAGGCCTATGTGCACATGGAAAACGCCAGGAGAGAGATTGATAATCTTGTTAGAATCTAATTTCGTTAGACACTATTTTAGCAACGGCATAATGAATTTGACCACTTTCTTAGGGGAGGATGCAGATTTGAATTATGATTTAGTGGTTATGAAATTAAACAAAAATGCGAGGGGGTTATAGGGAGGATTGTGCGAAAGCAAGATGAAGGAGCTTTGATTGGAATTAGAGGGTAGAGAAAAATGTAGATTACATTATAAGATAGGACAAGGAGAGAGGAACAGTAGGCGAAACGGTGAAAAAGAACTTATATCATAAGCTGAATAAACAGTGAGATTAGTACATTCGATAAGAACGGTCTCCATCCCTAATAACTACTACTACTAAAAATTAAGAAACCACTGATTACACGAGAGATGATTAGAAAGAGGAACGTGCAGAGAATCGCGAAGTGCACATAACAACCCGACTAACCGATCATATTAAGGAAAACACAGTAGAGAGAGCATTAGAATGACATAACGACGGAAAAATGGAAATCCTATAATATAAGGTGAAAGAATTGTCGGGAGCTAAAAATTAAAAAAAAAGCTGCAGCAACAAATGAGATAAGATAGGACATTTATGAGTGGAACCGAAAGAGGTTCAGAGATGACTGAGAAAAAAGGTGAAAGAACTATGGTACAGGGAGTCAGAATAATAATAATAATATCCTACCCCAAAGGTTTAGGGCAAGAAAAGATTTATTTAGTATAAACTATTAAGAATATGTAGCATTTAATGGGAAGGGGATTTACCAAAATACTTCGTTTGGCCAATATGTATTCTCATTCTGAAAAGAAGTAAATCCGCAATACATGTAAGGACTCTAGGATGATACATTCCATATCATACGCGATACAGGATATGCTAAGATTCGCCATCAAACGATCACAGAAGACAATTAAATGCTCTTTAAATAAAAATCGGGTAGGATTTAGATAAGGAGGGAGCCGATTGATAGTCGAGCAGCAATGGAAACGATAACAGATAAGAACATAGAATATGGTCGGAATGCCTACGTTTATTTCGTGGATTGCATTGAAAAACAAATGCAAGAGCAGACTAGGCGTTTTAATCAAAGCTTTCAAAGGGATAAGACAGTGCAAGTATGGCCAGCGAATGGAGATTCGGCATAAGCGGCGATAGGCAAGGTTTCCGGTTTACACCCGTGGTTTTTAGTTTGCAGTACCTGGAAAGGGTAGGAGAATTTTGGGAAGGACTAGGGGTATGAACAAATCAGGAAACTAAACGACATAGATTAGACTTACAGATGATCAAGCTTTAATTATTCAGGCAGTCAAATTAATAAAGTCATTTTTTGGGCGTATTACCAAGTCAGTGAGAGAGATCATGGATAAAGATATATCATGATAAACGTATAATATTCACAATAAATAGGAAGTGCCAGTTAAAGTTGCTTAAAAAGGCCTCATGTAGGAGGAACTAAAAATATTATAGGAGGAACGGTTTAGGTATTAGGTATTTTAGACGACAAAGAGAATAGTAGTGAGTATATTAGGAGAAAATTACATTAGCAACTGAAGCATTTACAAAAAGGAGGGATTTAATGATCGGGGCTCTAAATAAGGAGGCAAAGACATCTTTAAAGACTTTTAAATAGAGGATGGCGTAGAGTTCCGAAAGCTGATATTTGAAAACAGGATGACAGTAGATAGGAGGTTTCGTAAATGCGAGATGCGGAAGGAAAAAAATGCCGGCTACAAAAAGACCAGCGAAAGTGTGTTAGATGTGGCAGGTAGGGGAGAAGTTCAGGCAGAGATAGTAGAGAAGTAGGAAAAGAATTGGCATTTTGGATGACATGAAGAGGGCTAGAGAAATAGAAGGAAATGGAGTAAGGAAAAATGGTATGTCTATTGAACGCAGCGTAGTTTTCAGGGGTAGTCTCAAATATCCTCAGCTAATTGGGAAATAGTAATAACAAGCTGTATTAATAACAAAAATATCGGGTGAATGTTATTGACAACGAAGGTATATTCTGAAGTAAATCTATTTCCAGATGTATCAAGAACGCATTCTCCCAATTACAAATCATAAAAATACTAGCATTTACCTTAATTGTAAATTGTTTAGAAATATTTTACAAAATCTGTTCAACCTTTGGTCCGATAAACTATTCGCTGTCTTCGTGGAAAGTATGATGGTTACAATATTGTCCGTATGGTATCTTCAAACTTAAATAGGGGAAGAAAAACTACTTGAACAGGTATTCCACTCCACTCTAACCATGATATCATTAATGGCTGGGGAATATCTTTCATTTTCATGAGAAAAAAGAAATCAAAAAGTTTTATCTTACGCCAATACATACATTATCATATGCCCTCTTATCCTTAAAAACCTACTGAAAAAGCAAATGGGTTGCGAATTACCTCATATCCACAATATGGCATTATATCCTCTCGTTAGACAATAATTTCCTGCTTCTCACTATAAGTAAATGAAAAATAAAAATCAAATCTAGTCTTCTTTAAAATGAACACTCTGGTAACCGCATATCTGTAGGAGTACATATCTGTAGGAGTACATATCTGTGCCTGGAACGAAGTTTTTCAGGTGTGTGCTATGGTTGCCATAAACAAGGAAATTAGGACCGAAACAGATACACCTAAACTTTCGTGCATCCGAAATACTAACAGGAAGGCTGAACCGAAAGATCGATGGCAAAATTGAAGATAAGCTGATAGAAAACTTCAGGAAGAAGAGAGGAACGTGGGCGGCAATACTCAATCCTTGAGGATAGAGGTGGAGAAAAATGCACTTCAACAAGCCATTGTGTGTGGATTTCGTGGACATGAAGAAGGTCTTCACGTTTAGCGCGATGAGATGTTCAAATTGCTGGAAAACCTTCGAATGAATTCAATGGCAGAGAAGTAATCCATCATCGCTATACCTACGTACTGAGCCAGCACAAAGGAATGAGAGATGCAAGAAAAATAAAATCTAACGAAAATAAACGAGCATGATTAAGAGTGCAACTTTTCTCCTGCAAAGTTCACAATATTATCGGGAGAAGAAAAAATAATATAGAAGCAAAAGGAATGGTAATGAAATTAAGGCGATTAAGGAAAGAATTCAGTCCCCGTTTCCTGGAGAATTGAATGAGACTCCAGGTACCCTTTCTCGCATTAAATCAAGCATTCAACGATATTAAATGAAAATTAAAAGGAAGCAAAATGAAATCCTAGTGTGAGAAGTAGAAGGCATCCGTCGCAACAGGCCGAGAAATTAGATCTGGTGAATTCTATCAGCTACCTCCTAGACTGAAGTAAACCATGGGATACGAGGAGTTGAGCGGATAACAAGCGCAGAGTTAATCGAGAAGGCGTTCATGAAGAAGAGAAAACTAGCGTGTTCCAAGAAGAAGCAGTTCCAAAGAAGGATGCAGTACGTGAAAAAATTCGCGTGGAGTGTGACACACTACGATCAGAGACATAGCGGACATTGAAAAAGCGGACACGGCGTGAATATAAGCCTTCGAAACGTGGCACTGGAGGCGGATGATGAAGATCAAATGATAAGATAAAAATGACAAAAGAGGAAGTAAATAAGGGGCCAAACGGATCATTAAAGAAGACTATTGCGGACTGGCTACAACTTGAGACAGAATGGATCTGTAAGGAACAAAAACGAAGGGAAAAGAGAAGAGAAAGCGCTACAAGGAAGACCAAGGAACAAATAATATGTCGAATAAAGAGGAATGTGAGAATGAAAAGCTCTAAGTCGCAACAGAATTAGCATCGGGTAGGGGAAAATGGAAGGCGCTTCTTAACCAATCTCCGTATCGAAACACTAATGACTCAGGAAGAGGTGGAATGTACTTTTTACGCTATTCTCCTAATGCATCTACCGATACCATGGACTAAATTCTACTAATTCTAAGAATTTTGGGTACTTCGCTTTTCTAACATTTTTGTGACGAAAAAGAAACTACTCAACTAAACACTACTTTTACTAAACGAAAAAGAAACTGGTTAAAACCACGATTTACTAGCAACAGCTTAAAGTGAAGGAAAGCATTTTTTTTCTTTACAGCTATTTTAAAGGGAAAAATTATATTAAATAAGACTATTAGTTTTACTGTGTTTATTGCCATTTGTTTTAAGGAAAGGGGACATTTAATGAGAATATGGGCATTTAATGCACGCAATTACTCAACGGGGTGAAGTTTTACTACCTTCATGATCCAGTGATATCTCGCAGGAATGAATTTTTTTCAGGGCCTTTCAAGCATTGCGCTCTCAAACACATCAGCCCAGGCATAGTCCCCCCCCAGGCAATCGTACTAAATTTTCAATGAGGTTACTCTGCTCAAACTGAAACCAGCGACTCACAACTCAATACGGCTCTCTTACTTAATACGTTCTCCACGCATTCACTCGACGCCCGCTTCTCGCAACCTTGGCGAGTAAATAAGGCACCTGGGTTACTGCTTGGATGCACGAAGTAGGTACCTTTGGAGGAAGTATACCAAACATGAGGCTCCATGCTCTTACCTACGTACTGAGGTGAAAATATTCCGATCGCGTGCCAGGGAAATCGCGTGCCGTGCTCGCCCTTATGCAGCGAGGATGACCTCGGCGTGGTGGATGCGTTTATTCAACCGGGCTTCGCCACGAGAAGGTTCTGCTATTCGCCCGCTATCCTGGAAAAGTTCTACGTAACGCCCTAAAAGGGAAGAAGTCAGCACTCGCGTGCTCAAATCAATGGACATGACTTTGACTAGGTTTACACGCACACGGAGGGTCAGTATTCGATCCTTTTACGCTAACCATTGAGGTTCCATCGACGTAGAAGAGGGAGCATGTTGGCAATTTCCTAAATTTAGTCCTTTTTATTTGAGACTTTTTTTCTGACAGGGGAATCGAAAACGGCAATTCTAAATTTTTCACGATGAACGTGGTACAGGGTGATATTTTTTGCATCACTGCCAAGACGAGGAGATTCATTAGATTACTTAATAATTCGATAATGGGACTAGATAATCATAGGCAGGACCAGAATTGTTAAATAATATTAAGAACATGGGTGGGAAACAATTACTACGGTGTGCAACTGCATAATGTAAGCAGCTAAGTAATAATCAAAATATAACATGTGAGTACTTAATTATTGGTACATAATGACTGTTTATAAACAGTATGAATGGCAATATGAGCGTCATTACTTTTGTAGCATCTAATTGAAATTAAAATAAAAAAAATCATTATAACATTTGATCCGTAGATTGCTGCAGCAGAATATGAAACATATTATTTCAATAATTCATTAAAAATACAACTAAGCAAAAATGCAATGAACAGTCAAATTGTTGCCAAACATTTATTTTATAAATGCATGGAAATGAATTATAATTATAAACACAGGTAACTCGGGTTTTTTGCAGAAGTCTATCGGTCAATGGTAGGTTGTAGTTGGGTCCCGAAAATTATTGCAGAGTACTTTTTTGAGGAAATAATTATATACTTCTAAGCACTGTTTGACATAAAAAAAACTTTAGCGTCATTATTTCTCTCTTAAAATAGTCGTCGTATCTCCTTTCATGCCGTCCAAAATATCCATTTTTCCCCTCCATCTAACGGGATATTCACCAGAAAACTAACGACATTTTTAATTAATGACCATCCCTATTTATAATACCCCGAGGTTTGAAGGAAAGAAACCTGATATATCAAGCACGTTACTTCTTTAAAATTATGATATCTCTAATTTAACAGCCGAACTTATATACCAAGAAAAAATAAATTATCAATTGGAATGGGGAAAATATATTACCTCAATGGGGACAAACTAATAACTCCACAATGTTTTTTCCCCAATTTCTCCGTATTAATTGCTGGGTAAAGTAATGAAATCCCCTCTCCCAGATGGCTAAATTGTCATCGTAATTGCTTCTACATTCGCCTCTCCATCCATCCTCCTAATGATTATGACCGGAGTAATAAACGAATATCCGTGCTTTCACTTCCTCTCATAGATGAGGTACGTTTCCTGGCAAAACCTTTCACCAAGAACTCCTGTCTGCTAAAAGAAACGATTATTTTAACCACTATATATATCCTATAATTTAATCGAATTTTATAAGATATAATTTACTTGTAAACAAAGAGCACACTGCTTGTATGCAAGTAAACTTTTATTTTCTAAATAAAGAATGAAATTAATGCATTTTTTTATACTTTTAGTATTAAAAAATAATCAAATGTTAATTTTATCTTATTTAAAAAGCCGCGAGTATTCTAATTGTAATCAGTTCTCATCAATTTTTTTCTAGCTACTGGGTGTCTTTTTAATTTGCATACAGGTCACGGTCAATTTACGATATCTTGAGAAGTGCACGTTATATCAATTTGCAAGAAAGTCGTTAATAATTGCATTTTTACAAGACTTCTCCCAGCAAACATGGCTCAATTTGAAGCTAAAGAAAACACTCGTTAAAATCTGAATAAATCCAAATATTATGTAATTGATTTAATACATAATATAAAGAAATATATAACGTGCCTAATACATAAATTCCTGTATCAAGAATAATCACTGCAGGGATCCGGGTTCGAGTCCCGGTTCAGGTAAATAATTATTGTATTGTTAATATTTCGCATATGTGCACTGCATTAAAATTGAAAAAAAAACAAAAAATTTTTAAATTTCAATCATTAAAATCGATAAAAAAAGATAATTACCCTAAGCAATGCGTCACACATAATTTATAAGTTGCTAAACTTAAAAAAAAAACTTTAACATATAATTACATGGAATAATACTTTTTGAGCAAAAACGAATTGTTGCAAATAACGGAGACTGTTTCCAAACACCACACCTTCATTGTTTGGCATTTAAAAAAATTCACTACTTTGGCAAGCGCTTCCAAAATCTCGGGGAGGGATTTGATGGCAGTTTTTTTTTAAAAGGTTGAAAAGAACACTTTGGATAAAATTACACTGTCGATTGTATGAGTGGTTCATGGTGGTGCGTAGGCCCCTTTGGGCGAGCATTATCATGACGAATAACGAATATTCAAATTACTGTTCTTCAAATGTCGCACAAGAAACCCAACATAACGTGATTCAGCTGAATCACTGGAGCAGTGTTAGCAACCAGCGCCAAAGAGGAAAATCACGTCCAGCTCAGCGATAGTGATAACGCTCAAAAAAGCCGTGATCGTGCTTCTGGGATCCACGTTTCGAATAGTTCGAGCAAATAGACTCACTTCTCTCAGGACGGTGTCTTGCTTCTTCGTGGACAGATTCAGGTATCGCTCCTGACTCTGGCAGAACTTGGCGGTTTGTTTCTCGAACTTTTTCTTGCCCTCCTGAAAAATAGAAAAAGAATCGAATGAGTAAATACCTGGCTCTTTTCCTGCAGTTACGGTCGGCGGGCGGGTAATCGGAATCAAATATGAGGGGGTGGGTGGATAGGGTGGAATGGAGTTCGGGAGAAGGCGACGAAGGGACAGCAGTTTAATGTCACACCCGACGGATGCAGGACAGCGACTATATTAATCTAAAGAGAGTTACCTAAAAAAAAGCTGAATTTGGTCCAGTTATTTTAATTTTCCCACACTGAACTCCGTTTTATTGCAGTATCTTTCATCTTCCCAGGACTTTGTATAGCAAATTCAATTATTTCATCACTGCAGTAGTGAGCCTGAAGGCTATGGTAAGGCATAGAGAAACCAGAAGTAACTAAGCCTTAAGGTGAGTGAAAATCAAACATTCAGGGTAATAAAGGGGGACAATTCTTTTCCCCAAGCCACCAATCGTTGTCCCTTTTTCTAACCAAAAAAATGTGCCGCTTGAATTTCAGCTTCGGACATCCTACGGGATTACTGGCGACTTGTATACCGGCGACTTGTATACCAGGGGCTTCCATACCGGTTCAGGTAGCCGAAGTCCAGCCACACGGCTACCACGCCCCTCAATTTCTGATGATACCACAGTGAATCAAGTTCCACCAGTGTTTTTCAACACAAAGGTTGAACTCTCATTTTAATTTTCATTTTTCCACAGCAAACTGAATTTTACTGAGCAAATTTGCTCTAAAAATTACTGTTGGGATATCGGTCAACTGAAATAAGTTCTTTAATTTTTTCTTTTTCAATACAATCACATCATTATCACTGTGCTTCCGTCGGGAAAATTGAGACGTATAAATCTAGATTGACAACACATTACAGCATTATACGTAAATTTTCGCCCTAAATAGAAGAAACAAATGCTTGCACCCGAAAGAGTGACTTATGTATTTATCGTCCGTTTCTCCACAAGTCAAAGAGTTCATGCGTAATAAAGGACTGATAATGTGGCCATGCTCCCTGAACTATACGTCATTATCGGTAATTGCGTTCAATTTCCAACTAACATTCAGAGGAGTAAGCTACAGCCGATCTCAACGATCGCGAAGGGTCACGAGAGGAACGACTCTGCTTCATAAACAACAATACAGACACTCAGCCACATCACGGAAAGCTAAATATCACAATCTGTATTAAAAATGTGAATTTTTTTAGATATTGTGCGGTGTAAATTATAACAGGAATATAAAGGGGATATTGCAATGGTGCATTACATGATATTTCCTTCTGCACAGTGCCACAGCAAAGCACAGAAATAATTTTTTTAAAAACTCGATTCAGGTGGATGGAACTCTTAGGGAAGCACAATACCTCCCTATATCCACCTGAGAGAAACCTACAAGAGACAAAGGTGATTTCTTGTACTGGCAGAATGTTAAGTATGCATACTTAATTTGTGGTATAAATGGGTTGATTAATGAATTTTCGATTGACGAGTTTTTCCATAGAAAGCTCGATGGCGCCGCGATCGAAGGGACAGGAGTCTAAGATTATATGGGAAAAAACTCGTTTGAAATTCTTCCTAGGCACCATTACCGAGTTTAATTGCCCTAGGCGATATAGTGCCGATCCTACACTTCAAAACGTTATGGCCATTATAGAAAAAATGATGTTGATTAATATTCCGTCCATAGATGTCCATAGACGTCACCAGTGACCCCTAGCCCAAGACAATTCCCATTCTCCCCACCCAAGGATATTGCCCTGCACCCGATTTCACACACTATCAACAAGATGTGAAACACCACCGATGGTGAAACACCACCAACGAGGTGACAACCACTAACTGTATCACATCTGGATCACGTTTTTCTGATAGGTGGACAAAAACAGCAGCTGAAAGTACGATATTGGACGCAATTGAAACGCAGCGCTGCAGGAGAATGGTATTCTGGGAAAAGTCGGAGAAAAAAAAGAAGTCAATGAGTGATGAAAACTCGGAAAGAAGAAGGGAAGAACCCCATCGGAGGAAATTTGAGACACGTCGGCCCCTGAAGAAGAGGCAGCCGTCGAAAAGGGAAAGGCGAAGGAGTCCAGAAGACCCCGGAAGTGAGATGTATGAAACAAATGTTGACAGATGTCAAAGACAAGGAATAAGCTGACATGAAAAATTTAGCCGAGGGAAGTGAGTGGAGATGTGCCAGAATAATCCCAGCAATTATGGTCGCTCCTTAACGATTTATCGTACTAATCGCGCGGTAATTAAAAATCACCTCCAAAGTCCCATGATCATGTTTTTCTATTTTTTGTCTGTCCCTTGGTGTCCTAAGGCCGCCTATCAATTTTCGTCAGTATGGAATAAAAGAATAAAAAGAAAGTATGCCTTTGGCGATAACCTTAAATCAGGATATTTTTCAGCCTGCCTTACCCGAAAGGCAACGGCGCGCGCGAGGGGCATGTGCATGCGTGTAATTATAATTCGACGCGAAGAAAACATTGCGCAAAACTTCAAGAGCCGACGATAATTTACATAAAAATTAGAGTCGCCGTGAGCCTCGATGCTTCTTGGTCCATCACTGGCTGTCCTAAAACGGAAGGGCGGCATGATCGGCTCGTGGTGGCGTTGCGGGGGAGGGAGGGGAGAACGAGGACTCGAGGGCATTTCATTAGCAGCCCTTAGCAACCTCCCCCCCCC
>LYUA01002283.1:120381-132401 GCA_002093875.1 Calopteryx splendens | reverse complement strand
TCTTCTGAGTCTTCTTTTCCGCTGCTGTCGATTCGGCTGTGAAAGGGTTTCGTGTGATGACGACCGCGGAGGCCTTGCCTTCCAAGCTCGCGGGCAACAGCCCCTTTGGGCTGGGCCCCGTAGTTGCCAGGACTCATTATCATATTAGTGTCCATCATTGTTTCTTGAGAAAAAGTAATTGAGGTGGTTTTCCGTTTTTTTCCTCAATCGTGTTTTTTAACGTGACACCATCACGTAAATGGCCGCCCCGGTGGAGTCAGACGCCTTTGCAGCCGCCTTACCGAAGAATAGACGTTTCCTGGACTATCTTTCGTCTTGCTCCTTCCCTTCAACCTCTCTGGCATGGGTGACCCTACCAGGATCAATTTTCGTGCTCCCGGAAGCACTGCTCTAGGGGTCTTCAGAACATGCAATCCCTCCCATCGCGTCATGGTTGTAGCCTATGATGAGGGGGGAAGCAGGTTACCACTGATAAAACCTTGTCACTACCGGGATTCGAACCCGGGCCCTCAGGGAGGAGCCAGTAGAATAGCCACCCGCACCAATCCGATCCCCAGCACGCATTGCGATACCTAAATGAGCTACTTTAGAAGAAGGTAGGCTTCACATTTATGATAGCGGCGATTTTTACCTAAGAGGGGAGAGGGCTGAGGTTCATATCTTAGTGATATTTACGAAGGGGTTGGAAGAGTATAAAAAAATCCGAAAATAGCGCTTCGTAATTTAAGGATGTCTTCTATTAAACTTTTACGCGTTACGTTAAATTCCTTTTGTTTAGTTCATCTCCATTCCTTCTTCACCCTCTCTCTTGCACTTTACCAGCATTTATTGCGTCTAAAGAGCCTGTTCTCTTCCTTCTCTTTCCCAAATACTTAACATTGTCCTTCCCATTAAGGTTGGTAATAACATTTCCTATCAATATCTTCACCGCCATATAAAAATATCTGTTATTTTCCTACCATATTAAAATATTCTGCAGGACGCTCCAACCATTGCCAAGCTCAAAACGCTATTTTCCAACTCACGACGAGAAATTTGAAAACATTGGGACTTTAAAACACTCATCCCCAGAGAAGGATTAGTGGGGAACATATAATATAATATATAGTTGAATGAAACAGTACAATAATGTATTATGTGCATATTTTTTAATTGCGGTATTCCTTCATATTTAAAGAAATATGATTGTTACCAAACAAACACTTCACCTATAATAGCTCATATTAAACGCCCTTTTTTAAAAGGAAGAATAATGGTGTGCAACGTGCAGTTGTTAAAACTTCCAATGGATAAAGGTTCTTTAAAGATATTTTGGTGAAGCTTTCCTAGTTTTTGGAGATAATCATTTTTAGATTTAAACTACATTAAACATATATTGCCTCAATGAAGAGAAATTTCTTCCTTATAAATGTATCGATTTCAGAAAATTCTTTTGACGAAATCTTTGTGGCATGATGGGCCAGTGAAAGCGTCATCGCTTATTTTACGTCATACCTGAATGGGTGCACCAGCTCCTATTATTTAAAAAATATTGCATCCACTAATATCACAGCGTCTCTTCTCAACTGCCTCAATAGAGCTTTGATGGCTTTTCAAATGTATCCAATTACCCTAAAGATATTTATTATGAATCGGGGCGCCCTGCGTTGAAACTTAATGATTTCGACCGGCATTTTTCTCAGCCGAATTCCATTTTATGTGTTAGGCACATAAACCTGCAAACGCATCTAAATATACCCTGAGAGCCACCGGTTGACCAGGGGATACTTCCAAATCACCCATGAGCGGTCTGTGTTGCATGCTGATAAGAGAGAAGGCATTTTTTCCTTTTTCTCGCTCGATAAACGTCGACCATTAACTGAAATCACACACCAATGAAGCATTTAGAATAAGTAGGATTCATGAGAGATCTAATATGGAAAAATTAAAATATGACAGCTGCTGGAAAAGTAGTAATTCACAAGATGGCAATTAGACCCATATAATTTATGCAATTAGAGACCAGAGGACAAATGGACGAGGCAAAAACTAAATTCTATCAAAATTAAAGTACTAAACAGAACAGAAAGTTACGTGAAATAATACCTAACACAGAAATCAGAGACGTGTTAAAATTCAGAACCTACCTAGGTAGTTACCAGACACAAGAAGACAAATGTGGGACAAACAATCAAGCAGGGTGGAAGAAACAAAACTGGTGAGCAGGATGCGAGATGAATGTCTTACAAACAATAGGAGAGCAAGCGGAATAAATTCAAAAAGATGGGAGCAGCGTCGGATCACTGATTCCAAAGAATTATGATTGAGAGATCAAGCCTATTAGGAAGGAGACGATGATGACAAAGGAGATTTAAGAGTTAAGTATTCCAATTGAGAGACGATATCACTAATTGGGGTTGCAAACCGCATTGCAATCTGTACAGTTTTTAACCATCAACTAGCACCTACCGGTGGTATGCGAAATGAACTTCTGGTAGAGTTTCTGTGGATACTGGCGAGCACAGTAGGTGTAATTTCAAAAAGAAGAAGCCTGTGCCACTTTGTCTATTGAATTATCGCTCGAGCGACTTTGAAGACAAGCACTATTCCTCCTTATCATTTGCGAAGAAAAATGAAAATAAATTTGAAAAATCTGTCGGGTGAACGGTTCTTATCTCCCTGATCTCAATATTCATGATCTCTCCTACCGCAAGTGCGATGGGCTACGTAATGCGTTTTTAACCTCGTCACGAAAGAGACCTGCTTCAAATTTACGCAGGAGATAAAAGCCTATAATTTAAACTTCGGTTTGCCGGTAACTTCTCCCAATAAATTCAGTCCACACCGCCGCGTTGGGTGTGTATAGCTGGGAGGTTCTGCGACTTCGCTCCCTCTCTCTCTCTCTCTCTCTTATCTGAACCCTTGCGTCGATAGCTCAGCCCTCCGTCGTAAATTCGGCCTCGTTAGAATGCAAGAGTTCAGTACCTAAGGCCATCGCCGGCCAAACCATGAATTGTGGCTTGGAATTATTTCCGGAGTTGCGCTCCCCCCGACCGGCGTGGTTTTCGTCGTCGGGACGGCGGCGGCGCGGCGCAGCAGCAGGAGGCACCGTTCGAAACCACGCGTCGTAAAAAGTCGCGTCAAATCCGCGCCACTTCCCAGGTTGGTGTTTTACGACCATAATTTCCTACGCACTTCCCCTCGCTCGCCGAATATCACTCCCCGAGGTTCTTTCCCTTCGTTATCTTCCGCCCCAGAGAAAATCCGGACTACGAATTCCCAGTCAAGTCGAGTACTACTTTCGAGTTTCGAAACTTAGCACCATCAATCGAAGTCATCGCACCGTATGTCGAGCATCGACGCGGGTATCAACTTTTGAGCCCCCCGGCAATTACGAAAGATAAACTCTTAATTTGTCATATGGCGGCGCGTCCATGCTCCTAAGTTTTCACCTCAGTTTATTTCCCGTACTCATTTCCGTTGCATTTTGCGAATATTTTTTTTTCACCCAAGGATTATTTCAGCCTTAAGGGCGACATGTCGTTACTAAGGGGGGGCGCAGAAGACGTTGAGACTATATAACCTTGGCCATCTCTTGACCACGCCGTGCGTATGGTGGCATCTGAACTTCATCCTGCCTTTCTCTTCCGCAGCGCGTCGATATTTGTTCGTTTTATTTTTCATTGTTAAAAAGACCTTCGTGGTCTCATCAAAAAACCGTGATTGGGGACCGATTCCCAGAGATGGGGAATTGGACCAGAAGTAGTTATTGATAAATCCTTATCGATGCTTTGGAATGCTGTCAATATGATAATTTTATACTTTGATTCAATATTATCGATACCTACAGTGCTCCTATCGAATGAAATGGCCAAATGAAATACGCCGAATTTTTTTTCGTAGCCTTTCGTTGATCTTTTTATCAAGGAAACTAGATATTAATAGCAATTACAAGAGGCACTCATTAACTCATTGCGGTGCTAAAAATCATAACTGCATTTAATAGTGCAAATATTATATTGCAGTGCATAAGCATGGTAAGTATAAGCATAATATATTGCATTTATTGGCAAGGAGAAGTTACATTTTTCCTAAAAATGTAATATTTTTGGGCGTTACAGAAACTTATTTTTGTTTATTGACATCCATTAAATTTATTTTTATTACTTGACATTTCACTTTGAATATTAATCAAAATTTTCGCGTGGATAGTGACCTATATCAATCGTCTATATTCTGAACAATGCCTTAAAACCATGTAACTTCACTCAGTGACCCTGGGAGCAACTGCTTCGGCAGTTGTTTCCCAGTCAGTCCATCCCGTAGCTTGAATGCTGTCAGCTCAGCTTTTGAAAACAGCCTCTTAAATGTAACAGAAGTAGAAATTTGAAAAAAAAAATAGCTGAGAAGTTAAAATTTTTCATCTCAAACAGACCAGAGTATCCTCTTGAGTTCCACACGCAATAGTTGTTCTTTTAACTTTACTGGAATCCCATCAAAGGTTTTTTAATTTTTTACTTAACTTTGGGATCCTAGTTGATCTTGTAAACTTCAATATTGATCAGGCTTGCGTAACAAATCAAAAAGACAATAAATAAGTTGGATATCCGGGAGGAAATCGATACTATATTTACAATATTATTATCGAATAAAAATAATCGATATGGCATATGTCGATACATATCGATCAACCTCACACAATTCCCAGGAAACAAAAACATCTCATTGCGTTTCGCCATCGAGGAAGGCGAAGAAGTAGATGAAGGAGGTTGAAGCTTTTCGTTAAATCGGTGGCGAATGAGTGCAGCCTGAAGATAAACGATAACTCTTCATCATAGAGGCGACTGAGAGTGCTTCTGCAGACCCTATTTGGCCTGGGTTCCTCCTTCAGTAATCCCTATCCCCTACCCTTCTCTTCATCCCTCCTTACACCCCTCAATTTTTTAACCCATTACCGACCGAGTAAATAAATACTTAAAAATTTCTATTTTCTTCGTCTGATTTCTTTTAGAAACATACTAAATTTTCGCCCTTCAACATCACATTTTATTATGATTTCATTCAGCTATCATTTTCACCCTTCCCCTTCCTCTTTTCGTCCTACTGTGCCTCCTAACATTTCCTTCTATAAGCAGGTCCTTCTCAGTGCGCGGCCCTTATCAGTACATTTTCCTTTTATTTATTAAGCTGATCAGCGTTCTTTCCTTGTTTTTTCCGCTCCTGTACCCCCTCATTCCGTAACTCTCTCCATCCACTCGACGTTTGACATTGTCTTCCATACCCGCATCTCAAAGGCTTCTTGTCATTTCCTGTGTTTCTTAATGAGGATCAAAGATTTGATAGCCGTACGTGAAAAGCATACTATAAATTAAGCAATTTCTTTATTAGTTCTCCGAGTTTTATGGTATTGTCAACGGTCATCACTTCATACTTATCTCTCTTTCCAGAGTGCGTCCTTAGCCATTCCTACCTACCTTAGATAAGAGCAAAACAACATAATTGTTTTTGGCGTTGCGCCAGAAGGTAGGTGAATATTTGAAGCAATATAAAAAAAAACAAAAAAAATATAGAAAATGCGAAAGCTTTACCATTTTGGAGAGCGGGATGGCCAACAATGAAAAAAAGTCAAGGGATTATCGGATGGAATACAGCTCAGTACCTACTCTCCGAGAGAAACTCATGAACGGAGAAGACAAATACCTATACTCACTCGCACGTCTCGGAACGTAAACCCCGTCAAATCAGAAAAATCGTCATCAGCCAGTCTTCAGGCTTCGTGCACAAATGACGTGGCGCAGTTAGGTAGTGGGGGGAGGTAGTTTCGATCAAGCTTTGGTGCTGCGTGAGAAGAAGAGGGAGGGAGAGGGAGTCTAGGAATCCGTAAGTCTCGGTTTCTTAGAATAATGTGTTCAAAATAAAAAAAAGTAATCTTTTGAATCACTCCAATTTAATTAATCCCGACGGAACACAAAAAAATATCCGTAAAAAATTATAACCTGATGCTCATCTCACATCTTCACACACAACAGCTTTCCTTGCATCGCCATAACATTACGTAATTTATAACTTCAGCACAGTTTTGAATCGTTATTAAATTTAAAAAAAAGAAGTACGTTGAAGTGGAAATAGCATTTCGTGAAACATATTCGCATTCTTTGGAAACGTGAGGTACACTTGGGGGAGGCATTAGATTGACACTGACAACTCGTGACGGTTAGGAGGATCAAAAACAGGCCAACATCGGCTTGACGCCATTTGTGTACGAAGCCTTTTGAGAGAGGCATGGACGAGATCGGAGAAACGTAAGTTGAACAGGGAAGGGAAGACCCATGACGAAGCATTTTAATATGGTGGGAGAAGAGAGGTAACTGCTCGGTAAAATCCGAAGAAGGCAAAAAAAATGGGCGGAGGAGATATCGGGAGTTTAAGAGTGGGATGTTGAAGGTCGCGATGGAAACCCAAAGCATAAGGTAGCAAAGCGAAGGGGAGAGGAAGGAAGAGAGAGAATGGGCTCTTTGGAGGTCATGAAGGCAGGCAGGCAAGGGAGCAGGAAGAGCTGAATTAGGAAAAGGGACGTGGAAGGTCCAGTCCACGCGATACGTAATAGATTTAGACACAGTCCAAAAACTCACCTTTTGGTAGGGAGACTGCCAATGATGATGTCATAAGACCTTCGCTTGGAGTGCAATTCTCTCTGTTGATGCGGGATATGGGCGGAGGCGGCAGCAGCGGCAGCGGGGAATGTTGGAGGCAGTCAGAAATGCGTTGCCACGGGAGATTGATGAGGATCAAATGGGTGGATCGAATAACTAACGAAGCAATTATAGGAGGAGTGGGAGAAGGGAGGGCTCCACTGGAATAGACCCGGCGGGAAAGGAGGCCGAAAACCATCACACATATTTTGAGGCACGGCATCCTGCTGAAGACGGTTGTGCAAAGGAAAAAGTGGGCTGGAAAAAGCTTCGGAGAAAGACTTAGGATAAGATGCATGAAACAGATAATGGCTGAGGTGAAAGTAGTAAAAAATACGCATGCATTAAGATACTAGCTGGTAGGAGAATATGGCTGGTAAGAGTCTTAAAAACCGAACCTCCTCGGAGTGGCTGATGGCGAATCGCTCTTGCATCTTTAAGGTTTGGCTAAGCCTTCCACACCGAAGCCTGGGATTCGAATCTCGACAGTGAGACTTTTGAAGCGGCATTCCGATCCACACCTGTATGCCGTTAGAAGAGCGTTTCAAGCACAATACTTAATCCGATAAATGGGACACTAATGTAAGAAACTGTTGAAGGCTCTACAGTAGAACTCCTTCATGATTTAACTAGGAGAAATAACGCTGCACATCCACAAGAATATACAATTTAATGAACACAACCGGATTCATTGCATAGTAGCATTATGACGTGACACAATTGGGATAGTAGTATTTTGACCACTTGGCGCTTTTCATTGAAGATTAGGGCCACTCCAGTTTTCTCTCAATGGTGGTCGCTGTGCTCCTTGACACTCACCTTCCTCCAAAATACCATCCTCGTAGCTCCTCCAATGCTCTCTGTTGTTGGTCACCTGTCCTCGCGATTGATTGGGTGTTCAAAAATAGCGTCACCAATTTTTTTTAGCTTTATCAACAACCACCTTCCTCTTTTAACTCACCGCCACAATATGGCGGACCATCCACCGATGTAGTGATACTGGCGATTATTAACACTTCGTATCATTTTAATTCTGAATTGTCGTTTGTGATATTTCCTCCTTCATGCCTTATTTTAATAGTCTACCGGTATGGATGGACACCACTACTACACGGCTAATACGACACTAAACAACGCCACATCCTATATTGCAGCAAGCTATTGTACAAATGTACGTACTTTCAACCACCGTACAACATGCCAAATATTTTCCTCCCTCTACCTCACTTAACCAACATTATCCCATCTTATATCGCAACATTCAACTCGCCACACAATACGCCCAGCATCCACTTTTGAAGTCTTCTCGGGATCTCTCATAGCAACCTTCTCTCTTCCCCTCTTACTATGCCCAGAATTTCTTCCTTCGTTTTCCTTCCCGTAAATTTTGCTTTTTCCATCCTTCTCCATACCCACATCTCAAAAAAGTCTCCAACCTATGCCTTTCCTCTTGCCTCCACAACTAAGTCTCGGAGCAATACCAAATGGCACTCCATGGTTTCACTAATATTTTCTTTACATTTTTACACAATATCTTTGTCATCAATTCCCTCCTTCTTAGAAAAGCTTGCTTACTTAATGCCATTCTCCTCCTTCTTATATCCTTACAAAAGTATCCAAGTTTAAAATACCTACTGCCCTACACATACGAGAGAAGCTGCTAGTAAATGTTACAGTAAAAAGGAGTTAGATGAAACAATAGCTAAAAACCATGCTATTTAGTATGAAAACATTTTCCTAAGAGCCTTCGTTAGTGTCTACTCTGATCCATTATCGTTCGTCCAGAAATGACATTTCAAGCCTTGCGCTACTCGAGTTTATCATGTTTTCATTATCTCTCCTGCCGTCGCACGGCGGGGCTAGTACATAATGCATTTTTAACATCCTCACAATAGAGAGCTGCTTTCAATTTATGTCAGAGATTTAATCTATAATTTACATTCGGTCCGTGGGCGATTCCCAACCTAGTTCTTCTAATAATCCGGTTACGTTAAATTGGTTCCTCTGTGTCAGCGTGGACCTCGAATGATTTGTACTTATCTAGTAGTTGAAGTAATATTCGTCCTTCCAGTGGATCCAAGGCAAGGATATCCATTAATTTTATATCACGGTTTCTCTTCGGTGATAACAAGTGTGATTGTGCATATTTTTGAATCGCACGTGCAATGCGTACTATTATGCGATGAAAAATACGTAATTTTCAGCTTTGGCTCTGAATCATTTGTAGTTTTCGATTTTTTCAAATGTACACAAAAATATTATCATTCAAACATTATGAAAAATATTTTTTGTAATTACAGGTAAAATTGTTGGATGCACAGGATATAAAAAAACGCGCTGAGTATATATCTAATTGGCCGAATTTTTATTTGTACTAAGGGCGGTTTTTTTCCTTGCACCAATAATGAAATACTGAAGTTCCCCAAAACTGGAATAAATGTCAAACTGTTTAATTCATATTTTTAAAAAAATATTCATTTTTTTATTCAAATAAGTATGAGAAATGGTGTGTGAATATGATGCATATAATAGTATTCTATAACTATACTTTATGGGTGCGTCCATCAGAAACCTACCGAAACCGGAAGATTACCAATGACAATACTACTTACCTATACAAAGCTATACCTGGCTCTCCGCTCACTCACGGAAGGACGTGACTGTTCGGGAAGTTCAAGGGTGCGCGTATGTTTTTTCAATTTGGTAAGTCGGTGGATCCTGTCACATAACCGACCGGAAAAATAAATTTCATAAAAGGGCCCCGGGTGCGAATTCAGAAAAGAATTATTGCACCAACTCAGGAAAGCGTTGGAATCTTTTGGGAGATCCAAGGCAGGACATTTCATTTTTACTATTGCAAAGTGTGATTGAATCGACCTTTACAGCACCACTTTTCGCGCGTCGTCGATCCAAAACTTGCCGAAAAAAACAACGCATTGCACACGCAACTGCAACGTTTCGAACGCGCGTGTTTTGTTTTAATTCAGTCTTCTTCTCAAGAATCTGCACCATACGACTGTATTGTCCCTTACGTCATACTTACCACGTGGGTATAACAGGTAAATACTGTTTTTGCATACAAAATTAACCCATAATATTTTTGTACACATTTATTTTTAGATCAAATAAAGTACCTTTTAACTATTTTACGACATGATTTCCGCAGTAGTCGAGACACTTTTTATGTCTCTCTTGGTCATTTGCAATCTTTAAATTCAATGGAAGATTCTTCCGACGGTCTGTTTTGTCCGATTCCTGAATACAAGAAAGCTCGAATCCTCTAAAATTCATGGGGCAATCGTCAAGTTTTATATGGTTGACAGTGCAATGAGTGATGATGGAATGGTTAGGAAATGGTTTAGATAGTTCAACGTAAGCCTAGCAAATGAATGCGCGATGAACCAAGAATTGGGCGGCCGACTGAATAGTCAATGAATACTTGGTCTGGAAAATTTATGAGAAATTTCGATAGAGATTCGGCGTACGTTTCTCGATTTCCTTACTATATGCGATGAATTTCCCGAAATTTCGAGAAGGCTAAAAAACAGTTCACGACGCCGCGTAGAAATGTTTGTTATCATCACTGGCGGCATCTTTATTTGAAAATGGAATAAACAAAAAGGTTACTCCGGTTACTGCGAGAACCTCTAAAACAGCGGAAATTTTGTCGAAACGTTTTAAGTTATGTTCTTTTACGTAAATATACGTTTAAACCAAAGTACCATTTATGAAGTTTGTTATGCAGAAACGGTAGGTACTTTATTTTTGTATTTCTCTTGTACATATGCCGTTTCATGTGTACTTACGTACGACCGTTTCTACGTGCATAAAAGCAGGAAGTGACCTAGACCTACCTATGTGTAGCGGCTGACGGAAAAAAAAGAAATATCTCTTATTGGGTAAACCTCATACCTATAGTATACAAATTTGGGATTTCACAATGAAAAAAAATCATTCGCCCAGATCGGGATTCGAACCAGGATCTCTCGATTACAGATCAAATGATTTAAATCCCATGAGAGCCAGTGAGTTAAGC
The DNA here is from genome assembly GCA_002093875.1 of Calopteryx splendens. Classification (NCBI taxonomy): domain Eukaryota; kingdom Metazoa; phylum Arthropoda; class Insecta; order Odonata; family Calopterygidae; genus Calopteryx; species Calopteryx splendens. Next base: position 121,694 of record LYUA01002283.1, on the reverse strand, counting down.
CCATGAATTAAGCCACCCATGAGAGATCCTGGTCTAGGAGAATTATTTAAAAAAATTGAAATTCTCGCGTTTGAATGCACACCATCGGGTGACTCCGTAGAAGTTGCTGTCGCGGTATTTCCCGCCTTTTTCACCCATTGAATCTTAAATGAACGCTATGAACCCCCAAGAAGAGTTGGGTATTCCAGATTTATTTTGACGCTTGTTTTTTTCAAGCAACTTTAGTTTTTAATATAAGATAATCATTATAAAATATACTAAAATCTAGATCATCTAGAAAGTTCTACCAGTTTCGAAATAAACACCACGCAAATCAACTTTAGGCGAAGTTTTTAATTTTGTGTAGCATTCACGGGTATTTACTCATTTTTCCAAGTAAACACCGCCGATGTTCAAATATTTGTCACAGAGTAACACCAATTTAATACGATTCCTTCTCTCGATAGTCCTCTCCCGACAGATACTGCAACCACTATGTTTAATCTCATTCTCACCTGTCAAGTTTTGGCCTGCCAAAAATGTTTCAAGTCGTAAAAGCACATGAAAGTCACTGGGACTAAGGTCTGGGCTGTATTTAGGGGGGGGAGGGGGGATGGTCTAAAGCCTCCCGCTTGAAGACGTCCAACATCTCGAGGGACTGTCGTTTTTGCTCCGGCGCAACGTGGTGGACTCAAGTGTCATCTCCTGTAACAATTAGATCCAGAAATACATCCCCTTCATGTTAGTAACGTGTCGAAAACGTTAATGATGGAAATGAAGTTGAACTTAAAGAGTGACAAAGTTGTTTTGCAGAATTTGGCGGGAGAGAACTGTTGAGAGGGAATCGAAAAATTGTTGATACGCTATGACATATGAGCATCAGCGGTTACCATGTGGAAAAATCAGTAAATACCTGAATCGTTTCCACCAAGTGACAGCCGCTAACGACATCTATACCAAGAGCGCTTGTAACGCGACGAAGGTTAAATGGAGCGGGCTGCTGTGAACATCATTAAATGAAATTGTGGAAAAACAAGGTGCGTAAGACGTTAAATGCCTGTTACATAAAATAAAAAAAAATAAATATCACCCAAAGGTGATTTACGTGATTTTTGTGTCGAAACGGTTATATTATAAATCTCTGGATAGCAGTATTTTATTCACCTTATCTCGCGTATGACTTATGATAGAGGTGCCAGACAAGTGAACCCGTGGGAGCGCAGTACGGTAGCTTGGGTGGTCTTGGGTTCAAACCCTGAGAGGTGGTCCAGGTGATGCGTTGCTTCGTGTGCATCACATTGGAGACCACATTGCGGCTCAGGGAAGGGATGTGG
>LYUA01002282.1:100847-113310 GCA_002093875.1 Calopteryx splendens | reverse complement strand
CAATCTTTTCCTGTCACCAAAATATCATCCAAAAAAACTATTACCCCTGGTATTGCCTGCAAGATTTCTTCTATTAATCTTTGGAAAATTCCAGGAGCAGAAGATATACCAAAAGGAATCCTTTTGTAAGGGTCCTTGGGGTTGGGAACCGACTGACTTCCGTCGGGTTAGGAGAGGTAGCCAAGGCAGGGAAGTGGGGGTCGATCAGGGCAGGGAAGTCGATTGATTTATTCGAAGTATATACAAACATTGAATATATACACTTCACTCACATCAACTAATACTGTCCAAGTAATTGTGTTCCTCAGTGGTACTCACCCTTCTTAGGGATCAGATGCCTTCATGCACGATCATCAACTAAATATTTTCCAAAATTTTATAGCCTCCAGTTTGGGCCCAGTTAGAAAAATTCACTATCACAAGTTTCACCTCTTTGTTGATAATAATAATCCTGACTGCCAATCATTGTTAAACACCTAAGCATAATGTTAATTGGGAATGCCGTTGGCCCAATTTATTGATGAGCAAGTATAAAAGTATTTTCCATTTTGTGTATGGAAACTTTTTGGGAAATAATAAAGTAGGTTATCTGAAAGAAACTATAAACACCTCTCCTTCACCTCTGATCTACCTTTTTTACAATGTAACTGTTGTCATTGAACTCATTTCTTGACTGTATAGCTATAGTTTTGAAATGCATCCTTGAAATGTTCATATATTCAGAATGAATCACCTTTACTGTACAAATCTGTTAAGAGGTTATCTGGCATAATACAAAGACTCAATAGAATGTCTGTAGTGGAATGCTTTTGTTTTTGTCATGTGTTGAGTTTTGTCATTTGAATTTGTACACTTATGTACTGGTTCTATTTGCCATATATTGTCTTTAATGTTTGACTTTTTAAAGCCACATTTTTGGGAGAAAATTGGAGATTGAACTATAGATGGGTAAAACTATTAGGAGGATATCCTTTAACAGGGATAATATGAAAATTCTTGCCTCATTGAGCCCGTCAACCTAATCCATGCACTTAATTTACTGCACTGTACATGCTGTCTCTTCATTTTCTCTCTCTCTCTTTTTGACTTCAAATGAGTATTTTTAATTGTTTTAAAATTAATGTATTTTTTCATATTTGGTACTTATCATTATTAGATCCCTCATATCACTCCATTTAATTATGGTACTTTCATTATCAGTAAACTTGCAAATGAGTCACCTTTTTTTTCAATTTTGTTGTTATTACTGAACCTGGATTTCCTGTCTGATTTCACCTTATTGCTCCCATGGAATATGTTTGCTTTTGTAAGATTTTTGGGATTGTGAGACAATATTGTAGTATTTGTTCATAGAAACTGTTTCCTCAAGCAATTTTTCCGCTAGTTTATGAGGATGTTTTTGACCACATATTGAAAGGTAACATTTAAACTGTTGAAATAGAACTTTTAACCCTTCCGCTACGAATGCAGACTCATTAGCCAGGGAAGATGTCTAAAACGTTCTCAGTATAGAGGTGTTGAGAGTTACTCATGTATTCAGAAAATTGTAAAAGTTTCCCAGCTAAGTCGTGAAAGGTTTAAATGGAACTGCAGGTAGTTATTTACTTACAGCCGTGTTTCGTTCTGACATTCTGGGTCGTAAGTCGATTTGGACAAAAATATGAAATTCATAATTTTATTGGTAGATTTTGATGGGAATACTTTCAACACTTGCTATCTTGTTCTAATATGGCAGTTGTTCAAATATTTTTAGGGTATTCACAAATTTGTTGAGACATATATTAAGGAAAGAAAAAATAGAAATTATTTAGAATCTTCATATTTTTTATTTTTGCCATTTTCTCTTTTTTGCCGTTTCTTTATCATTTCTCGGCATATTTTATACAGATATATTCAACCATTTTCATAGTTAACTATTTTTCAAACTTTTTTATTATCTCTCTTAGTCGTTGTGTTGATAAAACATTAGGAACGAAACTGCAAAAAGGAAAGAATCTTTTATTGACCGCTTGTGCTTGGCTAGCTATGAATGATCGATGTCATCATCAGGGACAGTGCCGGAGTTTTTTCAAGTTACTCCTACTAAATTACAAAATACTCACGAAAATTATCTTGTGGTATTCGTTCAATTCAAGCAAATCGTTCATTATTTAGCTCCAGTTACTAAAAATGTATGAGAAGGTAATTGAATTTAGAAAAACATTCTGATAAACCCTTAGTCAATTGTAGTCAATTTCCTTCTTCCTCTTCCTGTTTCTCACTGTTTTTCCTCCTTTCATCTTGCACCACTCTTCTTTTTCCAATGTGATTAGTTCTTCATTTGTAAGTTTTTCAGGTTATTTGTATTAAAACTTGTCGACACCTTCCATTTCACACTCCAAAGAAATTTCTTGGGCCAGTTTCACCATTTTGCCTGCAATAATTTCAATTTCATATTTATTGTCAAATTCATATAAAGTGTGAAAATGTTGGTGACAGCTAGTTTTCCATATTCCATTGAATGCATTTTTGGCCACAAAATCCCATGCGCTAGCATTATTTTTGTTACAGTTCAAAATATTGTAATCGTTCCAAAACTCTCATAAAGATAGTTTTTGCTTTGTGTCTATTACCACTACTCCTTGGGAAAAGGTAGTTCAGAGGTAGTATGCCTTAAATATGGTAATGTAGCCTTGGTCAATGGGTTAGATGAGTGGAGTTGCATTTGGTGGCAAACATACCACATGAATATTGGGATGGAGGTCGTCCAGATGAGGTAGATGTACAGGTGCCCTATCTAGAATCAATAAAATTTAAAAAAGAATCTGTCTCCAAGCAATAGTCATGAGCTTGAGGTATAAAACAATCCAGGAACCAGACTTCGAACAATGCCTGCATCATTCACTCATTAGTGTGGTAATGGAAGAGGATGGTAGCATGTGCTTGTTCACATTCTTTAACATGTGTGGGTATTATGATAGATGAATTATTAAAAGGCTTCAGCTTAAGCTGTGATGATCCCACCAAGCAGCAAGGTCAGCCTTTCCTTAGATGTCTTGAAGCCAGGCATACCTAAGGCTTGTTTCTGAATGTAGGCACTTTATGGCATCCTTTTCCAGATCAGACAACTGCCTGTATTGGAATATATGTTGAAATATTAATCAACCTCTCCACAAAATCCCTGACTTATCCAAGCTTTCCTGGATTTTAATGTTTCCCTGGATTTTAATGTTTCCCTGGATTTTAATTTTTTTTCAGCAAAATGCTAGACCGTCAATGTAAACTGATTTTTCCCCATGTTTTGAGGATAGTAGGGAATGTTAGAGATTTCAGATTTTTCCAGTAGTGAGGAATCCTAAACATCTAAACATTCCCTATATGGAATATTTAACTTAGAAAAATGTGCTTGATCCCTTTCAATGTATTTACAATCTGAAAATCTGGCCCTTGGAGATGATGCACATAAAAATATTCCTTGAATTTTCTTTGGTTTGGTCAGAAATTCAGGTAATTGCAGGGAGAGGAAAAGCTGTGATAATTACAATTATTTTCTAAAGTTCTCGTATTTTCCCATTCCTTTCCTCCTAAATGTAACAAAATGGGCACCAAATTGCCTAACTCCAAATGAAAACTACTGTTTCTGTAGCTATCCCTAAGATATATTGTGATTGTGATGAGGTGATACCTTTGACTCCAAACTTAATCTGTTCTAGAACCCCATTCAAGTTTCAAAACATTCGAGGTACAAGACAAATTTCCCCTTTGAAATGAAAGTAACTGGATGTATCTGTTCCTGGGTCCCACAAACTCAAATTATCAAAATTATTTTAGCAGTAAATATACTAGAATTTAGGGTAAAATATTAGCAATTAATTATATTTGAATAAACATTGTTGTTAATTCAATTAAAAATATAAAAATCTTTATGTATATACCTTAAAAAGAAATGATGATGCCACTTGTTGGAGGAGGTGAGAGATTATTGCTTGGAAGGAATATCTGGTGGTTCTTATGTCTGAATCTTTGCCTTTTCATGCTTTCTGCTAAGATGCCACTTGCAAAGGGCTTGGGGTCACTGGTCATGCTGTCTTTTGAGAACCAACGTTCTAAATTGGTTGGATGTTGGCGACCTTCTTGAAGTTTTCTAAAATGTTCAATGATGTTATCATTAAACAAGTGAACACATCTGAAAACAATGGTTTTATTAGTTTGCCACTTCTTAATGACTACCTGGATTTTTGACCACATGTGGAAACTTTAATTGATTTCAGTTGTGGGAATGATTCCAGAGTCTCCCTCTTCCTCCCCTGAAGAAATTTACTCAGAAACTTCTATTTCTTGCTGTTGGTTGAGGTGTTGAAGCTCTTCCATTGTCAGCTCAGTCCTGTGATCATCCAACAATGTTGAAATCCTCTTCGCCTACTTCCAAATCCATGGATTTCCCAAGATATATGATATCAACAGTTCGTTCTTCAGACCCTTCAAAGCGCCTTGAAGCAACACATTCATTCAAGGATTTTTCCAGGCAGAGTTCATTGTTCTCAAAGACCTGATCTGTTCTCAAAGATCTCTCTGTGCTTTCTCAATGATTTTTAGGCAATGGAGGATATTGTCGTGATTCTTCCAGAACTCTCTGAGGGTCAGTTCTGTTTCATTTGCAACTTCAAAACACGTATGGAGCATAGCCTTGGGGTATAATTGTTTGAAGTTTGAGATCATGTGCTGTTCCATGGGCTAGATAAGACGAGTGGTATTGGCTTGCAAATATTTTACCTTGAAGCTCTATTTCCACACCAAATCATCTTCTAAGTTTGGAATATGTGTAGTAGCATTGTTCAGAACAAGGTGAGCCTTCATTGGAAGATTTTTCTCATGCCGATAATCCTTTACTGAAGAAGAAAACTCCTCATCCATTGAGTGAAGAACTGCTTGGTAACCTAATGATGTTATTCTTCTTGAAGACTAGTAGATTCTCTGAATGATAAATGATGAGAGGTTTGATCTTGCAGTTCCCACCAGCATGACCACCCAGCAAGAGAGTAAGGCAGTCTTTCGTTGGCTTTTGGCCGGGTACAGACTTTTCTTCCTTTGGTATCTATGTTCGTCTGGGCATCTTTTTCCAAAATATGCCTGTTTTGTTACAGTTGAGCACTTGATTTGAAACATACCCCCTATTGATCACAATTCCTTAAACTCCTTACAAACTTTTCTGGTTCTTCCGGATTAGAGCTGGCAGCCTCTCCAGGCATAAGAACACTATGTGTCTCAGCCCTTTTCTTAAAGTTCTCAAACCACCCCCTACTGGCTTTAAACTCATTTGGAGCACTAGTATCTGGCATGAATTCTCTAAACTACTGTAAATGGCCTTGGCTTTCTCACAAATGGTCACCTCAGAAATCACATCACCAGCCAGTTGTGTTTCATTAATCCAAACTAAGAGCAGTTTTTTCATCTCTTCCATAGTTTTTCATCTCCTAGAGTTCAGTGCTGTAACCCTTTTGCCGCATCAGCTGCTTTGATGACTTCTCTTTTTTTTTAAATCATACAAACAGTTGATTTAGGCATCCTGAACATGGTAGCGAGATCAGCCACATGTGTACTACTTTCATGCCTAGCGATAAAATAATTTCAGCATAATTTCAACTTCTTAACTTCAAATATAGCTCTTTCTCTTATATTCCACAATAAACTTTTCAGGACTCATGGTGAATATACTTAGTTATTTGTGTGTAAAAAATAACATAAAGCAGTCACAAAAGCATAAAATTAGTAGCGAATTACATGAAATACTTTCACTCCAGCTTCTGACAACGGACTGAACGACAAAGTGTAAGGGTTGCCCGACCACTTGAGAAATGTAGCATTGTGTGGAGTGAGTTTGAATAAATAAGTCTGCTGTAATTGACATTGTCATAACTTCTCAATTCTGTATCATGCTACAATTTAATGACTCTTTCCTGAGGAATGATCCACTGTGTAATATTTCCTATAAAAATGATGTGTTCATGTCTCCTTCTCAAAGTACATCCATCAGTCCACTGAAAGAGATGTTTGTCGGAGATGAATACAGCCAATTGCACAGGAAAAGTTGGGAGCATTCTTTCAGTCTCAAGTACTCTTCAGGCGTCCTCCCCCCCCGGGGCAGTCTATATCAGACCATTGACAACTGTGTTCTTCTTCATAAAATTTCCTCTCCGCTACATGATGTTTCCGTGATCTAATCTTGAACTGATTTTGTGTCCACCTCTTTATCCCCCATCACCTTTAGCTATTTTTCAGGACGGTTCTTCAATATTTCCTCTAGTTATTATCTAGTTAGTCATATACCCCACCCGAAATTGTAGTTCCTTCATTTGGATACTTGTTGTTCTTATGGATTACAAACAAATTTGTTCAATTTAATATTATCTCTAATAATTAGTATTCTATAACTCACTTGTTCCATTATCACTACCCACATTCTCAACTTTCCATTTAGTATAACAGCTTTTGAGGTTTGCCCTCACTCCCTTCAGGTTTAAATATCTTAAAAAATTAATTAAAGTTCAGTATTAAATTGGATAAAAATCAAAGTTGCCTTCCATCTGCCATAAATGACTCGAGAACAATGCCCACCGGAGTCCCTGTTGTCTTTCTGTCTCAATTCATACCAGGTTAGCATAACTATAATATATTAATCTGAATTTCTTGATAGATGTTATCTTACCTTCTTGTCCTTAATGTTGTCTGTCCATTCCATATCCTTTTTCTAACCTTTTGTTTCTCTTCTCTGTCATTTCTACTACTGTTGGCTTGAGTGCACTAGGATATTTTAGATAGCTTATTGGGGAGGACTTGCCTCCCCTGCTGCTTAGCAGGTCACCCATTCCAAGTAAACTGAGCCCCAGAGTTTCCAGGGCATTTCTGTGTTCATTGTCTCCCTTTTATTTTATGGGATGCTGGAGTTATTCTGGTCCAGGACATCAAAAAGGGTTCAGTAGGGTTGCAGCATACTGCACAGCATTCTTTTTGAAGTTCTAGTATTGTTTCTTGGATTTTATTTTTTCATATTAAGGGTGTCCACTAATTAGGAAAAATGGGAAGTTTGGGGATCAGGAATATTTTCCTTGTCATTCATCAGCTTAAAATGTGACTACATACTTCCAAAAGTGTATCGGTTTAACATTGATTCATTATAATTTCAATTCACTGCTTCACTACAGATGAGCTATCGTAGCTGAAATTACAAAGTTAAGTAGGAGCCAATCCCTCTTCGTCCATTCGCACTATTTTGGGAAGGACAGTGATATTTTCTCACTCCTCCCTCCAAGTGGGATCTCGTTTCCCACGAATTGTTTGTTTCTAGCTCGACACAACGTAATAGAGGATGGAGGAACCTGCAAAGTTTCTTTGGTGCACAGCACCTATCTCACTTCCAAGTCACTTTACATTTTAATCCACTTCCAATCCACTTTATCAATATCTTTGATTGCTGAAGTTTTAAAGTACAATCATGTTTTTGCATGAAGTTGAGTCAGGTAATTCCATGGTAATTAGCACCTCCAAGGTCTATAACCAATGCCTCTTTTGGATAGGATTGTCCATCTATAATCAAGGGAACGAGACATTGGCCCAGAACTATGATAGTGTGGCCTGAGGTGCTTTTGTCAGGAGTTTTTAGGTATTCAGTATTGAGAAATATTTGAATTACCGTGTTTCCCAGCCCATAAGATGCACCTGCCTATAAAATGCACCCTAATGTTTCAGGTTAGATTTTAGAAAAAAAAAAGTATTTTCTCTGAACAATTTCTAGGAAAAAATGTGATTGTTACATTCCAAAATCAACAGCAATATTAAAGGTTATTCATTATTGAATCCCAGAAATTCGCCATCACTTCAGCTAAATTCATCCCCAATGCTATTTTCATGAAGCATCACTTTCCTCAAACAAAATGTCATCTTCACTTCCATTTAATGTATAACTAATTCACATTTTTTTAAAGACTTGACAATAATGTCCTTTTAATTAGCTGCCAGGACTCTTTCACCCTCTTGCAAACACTAGAAAGTGAAGGCCATTTGTATTTTCCTGTCAGTGTCATGTCATGGTTGGTTCTGCAATTCTGGTCAGTTGGTTCTGCAATCCACTCTTCATTCACAAATCTCTTGAACGGTTAAACGGTTAAAAATCATTTAAATGCCTGGTCCTAAATCATGGGATTGGAATTAAATAGATGGTCGTCAACATATTAATGACTAAAGAATTGAAAGGCTATGGAAGAAGAATTTGATCTTACTTGCAAATGAAAAAAAGAATGAAGGAGGATTGAAAATAAGGTTAAATATAACAGACTGAATCTATCTAAAAATGGTTTGTAGCAAAGCTCTGTTGGGCAGGATAAGATGGAGTTTGTTCCTCAGTCACACCTTACACCAATTTATGTCATCATGACTTAAGAGTTAATAAGTTCAATATAGGTTGGCCAAGGGATACATTTTATTGAAAGACAAGATATTTACCCGACAGTCATGTCAGATCTATTTAGTGTAGGTTAAGGTCTTCTTGTAGTCTCTTTTCCCAATCACTGCTGAGTTCATCAAAGCATTCAATGTTCTGTAACTCCTTGTTCACATGTTTTATTTTAAACCAGTCACTCACGGTCATATTCACTCTACACTTGCCTTACCATTTTCATACATCACATTCACCTATATTCTCTCAAAACCTCCCACAACTTTTCTATATTAACTCTGCCATTACTTTCTCAAAATTAACAAATGTACAATATACATTCTTTTGCTCAACCATGCATTTCTCAAGTACTTGCTGAAGTGCCTCTGAATAAGGGGCAGAGGCATTTGGAAGATCTATACATCCCCTACCAGGTAAAATATCATAATGCACTCTCCATGTTTTGTTCAGTGTTAACTTCTGTACTCTTTCATTCACGCTTTATTGTACAATTTCCCTGGCATACTCAACAGATCTTATTTTACGTATTTCTTACATTCCTTACAACTTACCTTGATGCAATGGTACAATTATTGCATTGTCAATTTTTTGGAACAGCAGTCAATTTTTTAGGAAACATAAGTTAAACTAGTCGTACAGATGCTTAAAAAGGAACGCTCCCCTACACTTCAACATTTCACTAAATATGTCATCCATGCCTCCACCTTTTCCTTTCTTCAAAAAACTCACTGATTTTTGTTCCAAAATGAACCTTATTTTCACCATCAAATGCATTTGGCTCACTTTTTGCTCATCACCACTATTTTACAAAGCCTCACAATACTCCCTCCAACAGTCTCTAACTCCATCTTCATCCCATATAATTCTACCCCTTATTTTTTTATTTTATAAATTCCATTGTCTTTTTATCCATTTCCATTAAAGCTTGGTATTTCCTTCAAAGTCATTCTTCCTTTTTTTTCTGCTTCCATCATTCACATTCTTCCTTTACCTTCTTCACGACATTTTTGGATTAATTATATTTGTCCTTGTATGCATCATATACCATGTTAGGAGCTCTCTTATCTTAGCTGTTGTCATCCTCTTAAATGCCTCATTTTTATAACTCAGATTTTTTTCACTTCTTCCTTTCATCAGCTATCTCCTTTCATTCGTCTGACCACTCATTTTCCGGGTATACTTTCAGTAATTTAAGTTGTGGTTCACAGGCAACAGGCTGGTATGTTAGCTATCGTGGTTAGTCACTTCAGAATGGATACTAGCTTGTTTACAATAGTGAAATTGGGCCTAGGGTTTTAGTTTTGGTTGTGGCATGCTGGTAAAAATGTGCCACAATTGACTGGTGGAGTGCTGTATCGAACAGCAGTGAATTCTGTATGTGACGCATGTACTGGAAAGACTGGTAACCCTGAATATCCTGTCCTTCCGTATTAATAAGAGTCACATTTTTAAATTTATATTTTATATTTGACAGGGGCATGGTAGCCTAGTGGGTCGAATGTTTGGCTTCTGACCTATGGGTCTGGGCTCAACTGTGGGTGGCTCTAAACATAGAGCACTTGAACCAAGCTGGGTGATTTTTTTGTGTGCCAGATATTTCTGGGAAATTTTAGGAGGCAGAGTAAAAGAACCTGGTCCACCTACTCTGAAAATTGGAATTTCACGTGATATAGGCCTTAGTAGGGGTGTGGTCGTCCAGTGGATAGAGTACTGAGCTACTTTGCGGAGGGCTCGGATTCGATTCCGGGTGACTTTTTTCAGTCATAGTAAAAAACCCATGGTCCAGTAGGACCCTTTAGTGTCCGTCATGTGGGTAAGGAACTGGCCACCTCGCCCTGAGTTTACGCGCCGTGTACGGCTTAGTACTGGGTGAACTCTACCCACACCTAGCAAACCGACCTTTGGGTTGATTACTGTGATTTGGTAGAGCTTAGTCTACCGTCACTTATTAAGCTTCAGGTCGATTAATGTGGTTATATTATGTTAATAAAATAGTTCTATGTTAAATGTTGATATTCAATAATTTTCTCTTCATTTTACTCCAATTTATGTCCGAGTCCATATATAACTTAAATCTCAAATTTACCTACTACCTAAAATCTGTAATTGGATGCATTGTAAATCATAGCTTAAGATATTAATGACTGATAAATGTTTTCGTACACATGCACGTTAGGTGATATCACGGAGTAAAAAAATGCCTCCTTGAAAGTATTGTTAGGAATTTTATAATGATAGTCCAAATTATTGTATTTAAAAACTGTTAATGTTAGAACAACTATGAGTGTCCATCATACTTGTGACCAAAATGTTGAGAACTTCGTTTTATTGCTCCATGAATTGGTGATTTATCCGTGCAGATTAACAGTCATCACAGTTCACTAATTGGGAGTGACTATACGAATGATTTTTCCAAAATTATCCTTAAATTGAGCATTTTCCAAAAAAATCAAATGGTTTTACGATAGGGACTATCATCACCATCATCATAATGATTTTTCCTGGTCAAATTAGCCCACAAAAGTGTTTTCGATAATTACCCATTTAGGGTGGTCTCTACATTAACCGGTAGATTACCAATAATAATAATGTCTCTGTATCATGTCAGTGGCATATCTCACTTCCTGAAAAGCGTGAAACGTTTATTAATGATAGATGTCGATTCTACGAGCCCGGATAAATGGATGTGCCCAATGGTGACAAAAGGGATCGACCGGAGTTTTTTGAATTTGCGATGTCATCCTACTCCCCACTAGAGTTGGCCTGATGAAGAGGGTTCATTTAGGCCCTGAGATGATGCCGTCTGACACACTCGTTTCAGCTTCTCTCTCGTTCTCTTCTTTGTCTCCTCTCTCAGCACCTTACACACACACACACTTCCCTGTGTTCTTTTTTTCTCGTCTGCGCCCCTCACCACCCGCCCCATCTCCTCCCCCCTCCCATAGTCGTCCTTCGCCGTCAACGCCTCCCCCCTCCCCTCCCTTCTTCTTGGAAATCGTGCAACTCTTGCCACTCGGCCCCATGTCAAGAGTTTTCTCCTCGAGTGCAAACCGTTTGCTTCAGAGAAGCCGTGGCCCCGTCTCCAGCGATTTTCGCTCGGGAGAGCGTGCTGCCGTTCGTCGTTCATCGGTAAGTCCGAATGCGAGTGATTACGTCTCCGTCAGGGAGGGGCAAAGGCGATCCTCTATCCTTGATCGTCGTCCACAGGCGTTGCTTCCCCTCTTCTTCCCTCTCACTTGGCCACGACCCTTCTTGGTGATGCAGTTTTCCGGTGCGCACGGCGGTGTTCGATGCGACTGAGAGCGGTCTCCTATCTAGCGGGTTTCGGTCAATGTCCCCAGTGATTTGACTAAATACTGGTGAATTCGCCCGACCAGGTCCTCGTGGTTCTAAATTTTATGACTTGAAGATAGTTTTGGCATCGTCTTATGGGTGGTTCGCGATCGAACGGGACAGTCTGGGTGGGTTCAACCTATGTCTCTTCGCTCCGCTCTCCCAGGAATTCCTCTTTCAATATCTGCCCGGAATGTATTTTCTGCTTAAAAGACCGGCACAGGTGCAGGCAAGTGTTTGTAACCGTGGGTGTAGAATGTTTTTTAGGGATTTATGGATACCTTGAAATTTGTTTTTGCCAGAGCTGACAGACTTTTTTTGTTTAAATGTTGATAGTAAATTTTTTCCATGTATGATTTTTAAAGACTTTGTTTAAGAAAATAAACCAGCATCACTAGCAATGACTGTTATCAGCAGCTAGAAGAATTAATATACTAAAGGCGAGGGTGCGCTCTGCATGGAAAAGAGGTGAGATGCACGATTATGCAGTTGCTTGTACAGTCATGTTAGGGAATAGGTGTACAGGAATGATCAGGCGAATTGATACCAGCATCATGTCATTTCACTCTAAAGCTTATCTTTTCGTTCGCCAATATCCATTACTGTGTGACCAGACCTATTTTTATTCGATACGTCTGATTCAGCCTCTGCTTGCGCCGTGGCATCCTCCTATCATGGAACCATCAAGGCGAAGCTCAG
>LYUA01002282.1:5622-16397 GCA_002093875.1 Calopteryx splendens | reverse complement strand
GAAAATGACCTAGGGAAGGTTTCTTGGCGGTTGACGATTCAAGATATCGTTTTTCCTAGATCGATGGTCGATGTGGCGATAGTCTTCCTAGCCTTTGGCGCTTAGAGTCCAGGTTTAATTGTCGGATGTGAGTTTTACATTGATGAGCCGGTCAGTTCGTGGGGGTCTTGTGGAGGAAATTTGAAATGTAGCACACCGTCCTAAGGATGGGAAATATGATTTTATGCCGGCGCTTGCCGGGATAGGATGCCAGTAGTAGTGCCGATGCCAAGATTCTCTCCACCTTCTCTCTCGCCGTAAATTCTGCCAAGTGTTAATTACCCTCAGGAATTCCAAGTGTCGTAAATGCCCTCGGTAACACGTCTCCTCCAATACCTGCTTCTCATATGTATTCGGATATGGTCATTTACTGTTAATGCCGTTTAAATATTAACATTAATTCTCAATGCAACCGAGAAAGACCGTTATATAGCGTACTTGCTAATTATCTTAAAATTTCATCGGTTCCGAATCCTCCTAGTTTGAAATCTTTGTTTAACATTGGCTTATAATGTACTTGTGCGTTGGTTACGGTACAAAATAACCGCTTAACCCAGGGACTGAAAAAATCCTTTTTTTAAAGTGCCATGATCATCATCCGGTTGGCGAGTTGGTGAGAGGTATTGGATTAATTGCATACCAGTCAGCGAATTCATATTGCGTAGCAAACTACCACATGAGCGAGTGGCAGGGCGTGTTAGGTCACCAGAATTAGTTGTTTCATTACGCAGGAGCATTAGATAACATTTTATTTTTATTGCATTTCAAGTTGTTGTTCGTCTCCTTTTCTACTGCCCCCACCGCGAATTGTGCCAGAGGAGAATGATTTCCTTTTTCGGCCTCTTCGTCAATCAATTTCCCTTGATTGTTTTCTCTCCTTCTCTTGTGGAGATAGATATCTTCCTCTTCCGTCGGTATATTACTCGGGCAATTCCTATTTATCCAATAGGTTCAGTCGTGCATTTAATCTTTATGCTTTCAGGGGCTCACATCCTAGGCTTTCCTGTAATCGTGTAGCGTCCGTTCGTTCATCACGACTTTTAAGCTTAACGGGCACTTAAAGATTTTCATGAAAATGGAACTTTGTTGTAAGAAAAATATATTCCTGATAAGTATACTTATTGAATCAAAGTTTTGTGGAATGTAAAACATTTACTGTCAATTAAATCATGGAACAATCTCACAAGGTTACCCCTGACACAATAGCATTGCGCACTCAATATTGATCGAAGACGTTCTTTCATCCATATCCTTCACGCCGTTACCTTTCGGGGTAGATAAAGACGAAAAAGTCTCATTTCAAGTTTTCCCAGGAAACGTTCCCTCGTTCAACACTTTATCACACTGTTTCACGTATGTTCCCGTTCTTGAGACTCCCCATATTCCCCGTCTTTAGTCGTTTAAATCACATTCACCCATGGCTTTCTCGGTCCACCGGTCTTCCTTTCAAACCCTTCACTCTACTTCTCTTATAAAAATCCTTCTTGACTTTTGAATAGATATTAAGAATTAAATATTCGTCCGGGGTAGTTGCGAAATGCTATTATTTGCACCGCGTGCAGTTGGAATGGCAGGAGAGAGGCATGCGTGAGCGAAATGAGAGGGAGGCCCAAGGGCGCGCGGTCCTGATGTTGGGCGCCCCTCCCGCGGGGGAAAGGGCGGGCTCCTAGACTGACGAAGTCATGCTCGGCTCTGGGCCATTGCGCCTTGATTGTGTTAATCGACCTGTACGCTCTGCGAAAGGAACGAAGCACACGGTGATCGTTTACGAAGGTGGATTACAAGTTCCCCTGTAAATTGATGGTCAGGAGATACGTGAGATGGGGGTGCGTAGTTCCAGCGGAAGAAAATGGACTGCTGACGTGATTCAGTTGATAGGATTCCCCCAGCATTTCATGGTATTTGCATAGCCTGCATTTACTTCAATCGCATCTCACGATCCGCATATTCTGGCATTTTAGTACTTTTCCCTTTTTTCACTTGAACTGTTGAGCCCATGTTGTTTTCCGTCATGTGGAATATTTTGTAAGATTCACCCTTGGGACTAGTTTGAAGAGAAAGGGTAGAAGGCAGGGAAGAAAATAGGAGTTAAAGCAGCGAGAGTTCTCAAGACACTTTCGGACGTAAGGAAGGTTAGTCAAGAAAGGAGTGCCCAGTATCAAAGATGAACAGCGCTAAATTCTTTTAGCCACTGAAAATATATTTCGGATTTGTAATCTTAAAGTCTGTCTCTTTTCCATGCATGCTTTCCCATTATTGTGCGTTTCTTTGAGGCCTAGAGAATAGAAAAATGCTTGTGATATTGATTTTTTTTCGTTGGTGAGTTTCCGGCAATTGGTGTCTTGGTGATCACGAAATATGTTTGGTAACTGGTAGTGTTTGGTAGTGGTAACTTAATCACTGATATGTAAATGAGTGTTTGGGTCTTTGGGAAAGTTAATATAATTGCTTCCTGCCTTAAAAGGGGCCAAAAATTCAGCTGGAGTATTGCAGAGATAGTGATGGAGATAATGGGAAACGATAATTGAAAACATTTTATGTAACGGACTTGGTGAAAATAATTCTTTGTTGTGTTGCTTGGTTTTAAATTGCGTATTATTACGCGCTTAGTTTTATTCTTCAGTTAGTCAGATGATTTTAAAGAGGGGAACATTTTGTTACAATGTTCTAGCAAGGAAACTTGCGGAGTTCAAACATGTAATTCCTTAATATTACTTTAGTAGGTGCTGTTTATATTTCCTCCGCACACTATCGAGGAGTGCTTGATTTATTTACATTATTCAGTCATAATGGTTATATAAAACACTGTGCTTAAAATCTAAGACACTGATTTATTCCCAAAGTCTTTATTTTCAGTTTAGCGTCATTATTGACTGGGAAAACCAGTTAAAAATGTTTAAATTGTATGATTATGCCAACTACTCTAAGTAATTTTATTTTACGACTTGCTGACATTTGTATTCCAAAGTAATGAATGTAGTGATGCGATTGCTTCATGCCTGATGACGCATTGATTTAATTTTAAATTTAATTCTGCTCTCGCATGATTTCTGGATTCATTTCCCCGGGTTAATCGAGAAGTAAACGTTTGATTATTTAAGAAGTTGATATGTTAATGATCAATGGCTCTCTTCTGTTATAGATAGACGAACATGTGTGTTTGCCATTTGTGCTTCAATGCGCTAAGAAGTCAAAGAAAACTATTTGAGTGAAATTGTGTATGACTCGATATGCATTCTGGTATGGGCATGGTGATTCAAAAGTAGGTTATTTTTTAAGTAAATATTAGATGAGTTAAATTGGTTAATATAGGTTTAAATGATATCAGAGTTGGAGTTGAATTGGATCCCAACTGCTAGAATTAAGTTGTTTTATTATTCCATGGTTGGTGTTAGATGGACAGTGTGGCTATAAATGTTATTGCATTGTGATGAATAGGAAGAAAGTGATCGTTCCGACGATTTACTAATGGAATTCGGAACTGGAAGATTTCATAGATCCTTTTTATGGAGAAATTGTATTTGTTTTATTCGAATACGTAATAAAAGTTAGCTTCAAACCTGACAGACAGGTCCAGACAGCTGTTACGTGTGAAATTCAGTATTTATTCCTTAGAATTCGACCTTTACACATTTTTCCCTTCATTTTTCGCAAACAAATAAGGATGGAAAACAATACTATTCGATATTCTTTCTGCTTATTGTCGAAAACTTGATATAGATTTCATTTCATGTGAAATTATGTGCACAAAGTTTCCTCTCAGCGGCCTCATCCCTTTGGGCACTAATACGCCTTGCAACATTTACTGCTTATAGTTATCCTGTTTTGGAACTGCGGCGTTTTGTTTATGGGAAACATTATTTTATCCTCGCGTGCATGCACGTGGAATAAATTGTGGCGTGTTATTACGAAATTAAATCCCCTCTCATTTCCCTTTTATTTTTATCGAGATGGAAACAGACGCTATCAAATGCGGAGTGAGTGAGGTGAGAGCGTGGGCTGGAGTTTTTCTCGTAATCGAAAGAGAGCGTCCCCACCCGGTTGGGCTCCCCGGCCGATTCAATCACGGAATTGCCCGCCGGAGCAACAGGTTCCGCCGTGAGAAGAGAATATGCGACGTAGCGCTTGCGTGAGCGTAATTACGGACTAACTCGCCGTAATTCGTGTAATCTGAGGTCCTCACCACTGTGATACGGCGAGGAAATTCAAGGTTAAGACGATGTGGATCGGGAAAGGGGAGTGATTGTGACCTCTTTGTCCTTGAGAGATGGGTTGACCGTTAAAGACTCCACGGGAAATGAGCTTTTCGACTGTTTTTTGTTGTCCCAACGTTTCCTTAAATAACGAATTCCATTCCCAGCATCGCGGTGGTATTTACCTTTCCGCTGCCCGTCGTTCCGTGTTCACATTTTTGATGTTCATTTAGAGTGATGCCCTCTTTAAAGGCGTCGGATACATTTTCGCGAGTGGTTGTGCATTCTTAACTTAGATAAGAGATGGTAATCGCAGGACGTTTTTTGGTCACCCCGTGGTCCTGCCGTCCCAACGTCCTGCTGACGAGAAAACGGCTATCGCGGACGTTCTTGCAGTGGTAGATAGCCAAATATGTGGCAACATTAATTTAATTGGTTGCTATAGCTGATGTGCCACTCTCTGAATGACTCGAAACGGAATTGCCGGAAATAGGCAATGAATTGATGGTCAAAGGCGCCTCAGGCGTTTGAAAGCGGTTGTTCACCATCCACCCCCTTGCTTATTATTGCTTACATTAGAGCAGGGTAGTTCTTCGCTAATCACGCTACGGGTATAGAATGTTTGATTAGCGGAAGCTGGTATCCATCAGATGGTAAACAACCTTTCCAGAACCAGTTGAAAATTACTGGATTGGAAGAAGTAATACTACTGTTATTTATTTTGTACTGTCTATAACGAGTTGTTGGGATTCCAGCTTTTACATATTGCTTGATGAAAGTTGTGTGTTTATGCAATTCTTGTTTCATTGATCTGTAATCTCAATTATTATTTCAGTGGAGGGAGAAGCTTCTGTTTTTTGCATTGTTTTCCCAATACCCTGGCATACTAGTTCCATACTTATGAGAGAACAGCAGGGAAAAATTTAGAAAATTTTCGTTTCAAGTCTTCACCTGCCCCTCCGTACTTAAAATTCTAAGTCAAAATAAAGTATGTAACCATGAAATACAGACAGCTTTTTATTGAATCTGAGGCGATTTAATGTGCCCTTGTTTGTTATATGATGGTAAAGGTTAAAAAGCGAAGTATCTGTAGTCGAACTTTGAAAAGTCTATTTTCTTAAACTCCTAAAATGCATGTTGTGCTAATTTTTCTGAGCAATTAAAACAAATTAAAATGCAGATATGAAATGATTTCGGCCGTCAAAGCTCCAAACACAGCATTTATTTCTGCAATATAGTTTCCCGTATATTTGTGATTATTCATACCTGACATTTCCATTATAATTAGAGGCTAAGTTTTTCATTCGAATCCGCTACTTCAACTTCCTATATGATATGAGTAGTGTAAATCGGGTATGCGTTGTACTGCTTCCGTGTAATAAATGGCCTATTAGAATTTAAATACAGGCCTGAAGAAATCTAGATGCTATACCGAGAAGGAGTACGCGAGTACAGAAAGGTTTCCTTTATTGAGAAGGCGTCTGTCTGTATGAGCGTCCCAGTTAGTGATTGCGGTGATTTGCAACTGTGGGGCAAACAGGAATGTATAGCCTTGAGCAGTAGCAGTTAGAGCAAGTACTGAAGATCCCTTCACCGCCCTTCTTGGCTAAATTGCCACCCCGAGGAAGTGAATGCACCTAATTGTCAATATTCTGTTAGTAATTGTTGGCGTCCGTTAATTCCACCATTTGGTGAAAAGATATTTCCATGTTTCCTACAATAATATAGGTCTCATTTCTGCGGGTTTCGTCAACGCATAAAATCCTCAAAACGATTCCGTGAGGAATCAAGGGGGATGATTTCACTTGGATAATTATCCGTTGGGAAATCTCCGACATTAGTCCGAGCAGATCGTATTATGTTCTTCCTTTTTCTCTCAGCGTATTCGTTGCCGCCTTCTTCACGACCCGGATTAGTATTTAGATAATTGGCCATAATTACCTTGGTATGGATTAGAGGGATAGCTGTTTCCTGGAAGGATCGATTCTCGGGGTCGCCCTGTATCGTGTGTCTATCAGAGTTTGTTACTTGGAACCGTGGTGTTTAGGACGGAATTCATACCAAATCTCTTTGGAAAACTTCCCTCGTCGGTTGCCATTTGAACTCAAAACATGAGCGTATGTTAAAATAATGAAGGTTGTGACGCAATTATTTTACTGAAAGATAATTGATAGAAGTATTTGGTATGTAATGTTTCCTCGGATATGACATGGAGATATCATCGAAACAAAGTAACTAACGAGGAATCGACAAGTATCCACTTGCTAGTGCTAATGCTAGAAAAGCGTTCATTTCCGAGATGTGCATAATTAAATATTGCAATTAACACTCAGGCGCCATGTAAATTTAGATTTTTTTTCAGTTTTCGGTACTTATTGGTGCTGCTTGAATGATCAAATTCAGACACTGCAGCGGATTACCGCTTGGTAACCACGTCAAAATCCTTCCGTGGCAGATGCCATGCATAGTTAGGACACCGTTCATATTTCGTGAATTTTCCAAGTCATTTTTATTACAACACATTTCTTTCACATTAACAAATTCAGGACCTTGCGTATAATTCGCTGACTACAACGCCCATCAATAACTAAGAAGTTAAATGGCTATTGTTGAATTACTTTTTCAGCACCTCTCACTGGATTATTTTACTTTTTTCGTTGCATGGCTTATTTAAGCCGTGATTTTAAAATTTGTTTTCAGTCTTGAAAGATGGCGCAGTTTCTCTTGGCGAAAGCAAAAAGATTTCATTCATGAATGTCAGCATATCCGCAAAAAAAACTCGTCGGGGATGTTGTTTATATCGTGCAGATGAAGGGAAATCTTAGTAGAAGAGAATTTGAGGCTGACAAAATATTGACTCTCAAGGTGTCATGGGGCGGCGGCTGGAATGTATTAACGTAACACTTGACGCATTATGTGGTCCAATATTCCTTCGCGTCACAACTGCGTGGGAGTGGACGGGGAGGGATATGTTGACGTGGTGTTCCGACACTCCAGGTCCCCGTGAATAAAGGGCAGGCCGTCGAATGATGTGCCCGGTGCCTTTGGAGTCGGATCCTTTTTTCCACCTTTCCCTTTGAATCGCCGGATTCGCGATGTATCCGAAACTGTGGGGCGTCTTGCCGTGTGGAGCTTCCGAGTGGGGGTGAGGGAGGGAGAGTGGGAGGGAAGGGCGTTTGCCTTCCTGGAAGGGGGGATGAAGTAGCACGCGAGGGGCGGAGGGAAGGGGTTGGTCATGTGCCGCGCGTTCGAGAATAACCGAGGGTAGCGGCAGTGGGGGTGGGTTGGAGTGGGGTCGCCTCGTCACGTCTTCTCGGCATATGCCCTCCCTCTTCCCGACTACTCCCACGCACCAGCCGAAAATGCGCATTGCCGAAAGACTCGGAATAATTTACGACTCATTCTCTTTCAGATATGCGATGCGTATTTTCCAGTATTGACGGTCGATATAAAATAAATATCGAGGTGGAGGCGATATATCGGGCATATCTTACCTACATATCGTCTATCGGTGGTGATCGAAATCTACATGGAATTTTTTGCCCTTAGTAATCACATGGGAAGGTTGACCGTTCACTATCTTCAATCAGTACGTCCAGATTATTATGTAAATTTTTGACACATTGAGTATCAACAATGCCGTCTATGTTATATTGATGATAATTATGCACCCTCGATAAATAGTTTCGGTCCTTAAATTTATTCATATCGATCTACTTGATATGAAAAGACATCGAAAGCATCCAATTATCATCATGTGAAACAGCCCCACTCCTTCTTATGTTACCCGTTAGCTCTTTCCATTCTAGTCAGTGGTGATGTCTAGGCAATATTTTTATTCCGATGTTAAATTCCATCAAACCGTTATTTGCGAAAAAATATGGTTGGTGTCATTTTTAATCTTTTCCGCTCAAAGCCTTGCTCATAAAATTTTCTACTAATGCTATCTGCAAGTGATAAAATTACGTGCGAAATCGGTCGCAGCTGTATTGCTGGGCAGTAGCAGGCATTTGCCTCAAAATGAGTGACTTGTAGGCTAAGGTGATTTGTTCATCCGTTCGAAAGATTTAGGTTACCTAGTGCGTCTTCCTCGTTTTCAACATTTATGGCCCGCTATCATTTAACTATTCGTGCGTGGAGTTTGTGCCGACGCGATATAGGATCGGTCCGTTTCCGCCCCATGTCCGGGATGAATACTTCTCAATGGCGCTACTGGGTCAGGTCACCCATTTCCGTCGACGTGCAGATGCTCTGTTCGTGCGCTGTAGCGTGATTCTTCTCTCAGGTGTCCTGTGGGCCCGTCGAGAGTGGTGGTTGGAAACGTTGGCCGAAATGAAAGACACGATCCTTGGGATGGTAGCGGTGATATGTAAGTTCCATGTGGAGCCGTAGTTAATCTGAAGAAGCCTGACAATTCGCTCTTAAATTACGAAAAGTACAGGATTTTTTAATCGCGGGAAGAAATCTCAATAGTGAATAGCCCTGTAATTTTGGGAGTAATGTCGAGTGGAGCAAAAATTTGAAATATGTCTCCGTGATATGAACTTTAAGATGTAATTTGCCCCAGAGGCGATGTAATATTTAACTATTTTACCCCGCATTTCCTTTTATTTGTTTTTTGGGATTTGGTGTTGTTTTTGTCGCAGTAGTAAATCCGCAAAGTCATAGAAATCCAGTGAATGCAGCACAATCCATATAGTCATCGGATTAAGTCTCCTTCGAAGCAATCAAAAATTAGTTTGAAAGACAGGTACTTTTGTGTAAGTATTTTTAAGCCTGCAGAATTTTGTGATCCTAATATTTATTGCACGTAGCGCGCCACTTCTGCCCTCGGATAGCCTTTGTATTTCTTAATTCCCAACCATCCTTACTACACCTCCCTCGGCATCTACTTCATTTAATTCGCGTTTCCTCCGCGAAGTTTTTTCCATCAAGTTTTCTCTCTTTCTGTAATAACCTTTTTCTTTCCTTGATCTGCTGTAGACTAAGTAAAACACTAGGAGTTGTTTTGTATGCTTTACGGTCCACTTTCTTCTGATCTGTTACCGTCAGTATGTATCTTAAAGCTGAAAAAGGCACTCCATCCCTAAATTCCATCGGAATAGCCTTTTTGAGGATTTCCAGTGAAGTTTGCGAACTCCGATGAATTTATTGTAGTACTTGTTGTGAAGTTGTTGGCTCTGTGAATTATTATTGTATAGGTCATTGGATGGTTAACACCCTTTCAATTACATTCGAGCTCCGATGGAACTTTCGTTTATATGGCTTCTTTAAGTCTACGTTAGTTCTTTGAATGGCTTCTTACGTCATGCGTGATGAGTGAAAGTGAGAGGCGTGGGGTTGAATTTGCGCCTTTCGTGCTTAACCCTCTCATTTGCTCTTTTTTTCCCCTGAATTTCGGCTCTGTGATTTATGTTTCTGCTAGAGATTAGGCCACCACGGGCAATTTCGGTTAAATCGTACGATTGCTTTACTTAATTGGTTTTGTCGTAAGATGAAGAAAAGAATATTCTGAAACGCAATTTCGTGATGCGTAGGTCGTAGCTTTCTTCCACTTGTCTGTTTTTGAATTCGCAGGGAAACGAGAATCATTATATATATTTCCAATATTCGACACGATGCTGATTATCTCGTTTAAAGTTTCTCTCTTTTCTGCTCAAATAACTTCAACTTGACAAAACAATATTATCGTAGTAATACTATTATACTTGACGATAGTTAATTAAACAGATGTTTAATTTTTCTCTCGCGATAGTAACAGGAGTATTTCTTATTAGCTTATTCACGTCAACCATTTGCGTGGTCAGTTATTTTTCTCTACGGCCAACATAAACGTCGACACAAAATCTTTGAAACCTGGCAATGTAAAAAGTAGAATACGCAAAGTCCGAGATAGCAGATAGTTGAACGAAAGATAATAAAATATTTAATAATAATGACATCCACATTGTAATGCATAGTTATAGTCTGTGTACTAATGATAGTACTTATCGTGTACAAACTTTTACCAATTCGTGATGTCAACTCGCACCAATGAAGAGCTCCTCACGTTCATCATTTTTCCCCGCTGCAGCAGAATTCAAATAGAGAGCAAAAAAGAGCTTGAGATCCCCAAGTTCTAATTCAAACTAATGCGATTAACGGGTGGTACAACCGGCCATAAAAGGAAATTCAAAGTCCTTACATACCCTCAGCGTGCTATAAAAACAAATTATGATGATAATAAATATTTGATATTACAAAAAACGCGAACTTGTCAATAAACAGTATTAAAATCACCTGTTACGCGAAAACTCACGAAAGTTTGATAACGAATCCTCCATATTAGATAGTTATGGAACACTTAATTATTTAACACCACCAATCAGGTCAAATAAGTTACAAAACCATTTATGCCATAAGTTCATTGAACGTTTCTGCAACACTTATTGGTTGACATGGCCGATGGGTCCCATGACGATAATGGATTCATATCCTTCTCATGTGAGCATACCGCAAATGCGGTTACTTTTCTGAGTGCATCGCGATTTCTGCTCATTGCCC
>LYUA01002281.1:485832-497394 GCA_002093875.1 Calopteryx splendens | reverse complement strand
GAAAAATGGTACAAAGCTTGGTTGGTTTTGAAGGTGCCCAGAGGAGTCAACCGAAATCGAACCCGGGTCCTCCGGCTAGTAGCTTAGCGCTCTACCCACTGGACTACCACGCCCTTCTATAGAAATAATAGACACAAAAAATAATATAGAATCTTGTTTAAAAAGAAAAACTAATTAGATTACGTTTTCATCTCCATCTCTTGCAATGCCTATAGAGCTTTTTAATCGTTTCACATTCATAAGTGTTGAACATTAATACAGGATAGCATCAATAATCATTATGCCTTATAAAGTTTCTTTCATGTGGTTAAAGATAATATACTTCATTTGTGTAAAACATATTATTGATACATAAGTTATCGAAATAGGAAATACAAAGAAGACATTTCACGAGGCATCTTAAAGCACATATACTGGCGTAAAAAATAATAATAACAACAATAATTGCAATTTTATTCCACCCAAGACAATTTTACTGAAATATACATGAACATAAAAATTCATTTTTAACGTGGGTGCAGTGTGGATAACCCAGAGAAAAACCTGTGTTGGGGTTACAATCTATACATTAAAATAAATACAGATGGATGAGGAAAATACATTATCTTTAATTTGTACCCACAATAATTAATGTGAACTACTTACATCTGAACATAGTGTTCATAAAACACATCTATCTCAAAATAACAAGTATAAATTAGAACCATATAAAACAATATTGCACACTTGATAAAACGCTTATCACAAAAAATTAGAATCATACAGGAGTGGAGTCTTCAACATGCTTTTTGGAAAGAAACCATTTTAAAAATTTTCCATTGGTATCACAACTCCTTGTTTTGACCTTAAATTATTCAATTGGCTATATTTTGTTGCCTCCAAGAATGTAAAATATTTTTAGCACCTTGTACATAAATGGATGTCCTAGAGATCAACACTTCTAAATAATGAAAAAGACTTCTGATTGAAAGCAACTGGAAAAGAACACATACATCGAAAAAAAAATCCTTAATACTTAGAATATTCACTCATAATTTCATTTTGCTATAATTTTATATTTTCATATCACTATAATCTATGCCCATTAAATCAGGAAATTGGGTCAGAAGCACTTAAAAATTTTCTAAAAATGGATTGTGATAAAGCACCACGCCTATGAGTGTAATTAAGACAAGGAGAGGGTTGAAGACATTACTTAAGCAGAATCAGCGAGGAAGTAAACTGGCCCTAATTTCTCAAAAGGAATCTCTTACATCTTGCCAATTCAGAAGCTTATAACAAAAATAAATATGATAATGCTCTTATACCATCTGTATCTCACAAGATGTGATTGACACGGATTTAGTTTTTTATAACGACTATTTTAAGACTTTTAAATTGACTTGTGGCTTTAGAGAACTGGCTGCGATTGGATAAATAAAAACCAAGCACTAGAGAATTAAAGTTATATTTTGCGAGCATAAGTAGCTATTATTTTGACTCTTGGATTTTATGCTGTGAAAATATCCAGGATCACATTTTTTTAAATCGAAGAAAACTTCAATAAAATCTTAATCCTATGCCCTACTATTTTACTTTAAAATTGCTTTATAGAAAAGTTATTCATAGTTCTGGAATGATCAATATTAGTTAAATCGAGGTTCACATAAAACAACTTCCATGTATTAATATCATCAATAGATAATACTAGCTATGTATGACTAGTTTCAATAACGTAATAATAACAGTGAAAGTTTCTCAAAATATGATTTATTGATATTATCTAATTGCCGTAATTTATAATAAAAGAAAATTAATTAGCGCGGGTAATGAGGCAGACCGTTTGGAAACTACTTGTTAAAAAAATGCTGTTATCTATGTCTATTTCACGTACTGAAACGTATCTAAATACATACTATTATATTCAGATATAATATAGGCTGTGTATTATTAAATTAGGTGTAGTGTGCAACAAAATATACAGAAACCTAATAGCCCCTCAACTCTAGGTAGCCTCCACAACATCTGGTGCCCCACAAACCAAATAAAAGCAACAATTTTATGACCAATAAAAAATAACTAATCCAACATTAAATATAAAACATTTTTTAACAAGGCTAGCTGGCAAGCAGATAGGTGCTCTGTCTGAAACGCCAACCAGAGAAAGCAGATCGAATGAAATGACGGGTGTGAAAATAATATTTAAAATTTTTCCCCGGATACCCAAACGTTCTTCACTGATCGATATGTAAAAAGATAATATTAACTCGCAATTTAAAAAAGGAAACATCCTAGCCAAAGCTTTGATCTTTTCTAATAGTACCAAACCCAGAGAATGATTATTTTGGTTATGAAGAATCAACGTGCTCCTCTAGGCACCGGCTTTCCAAATTTGGGAAAGCGTTTGGCCTCGCTTTGGAATTAGGGCCGATTTCTGATGGATCTCCCTAAATCGGTCGTGAGAGGAATGAGAGAAAAAAATGACGCACGCAAGGCGTTGTTCTCCCTCCCTCCCGGGGAGAAACCAATCCCGCCTTTGTCCCCTCCACTCACCCACCCCCTTACCCCGCCTTTTTCCTCCCCCCACCCAAACAACCCCACCATACTCCCTCCCCTCCGAAGAAGGGAGGAGTGGGAAGAGAGGCGTTAGGTAGTAGCGAGTGATAAATGATTTGATGTGGGGACAGAAATTCTGAAAATCCAACGGCAAGATTCCACGACACGCCCCTGGAGGGTGTTGCGTGAGAAATAGTCACGCCAAACACACACACACACACACACCCGGCTTTGTCACACACGTGTGGTTGGGAAGGCGGTCTCCGAAGCCATTGCCGATTGTCATTTGTCAACGTTGGCCGGGGCGATAATCTCTTGTTTTTCGGATTCGCCTTATAGAAAATATAATTTCCGGGAAACACGCCATATTTCATTCGAATTATCTAATTCAGTCCAAGCGCACGGAAGGGCTTATTTTGCTCATACGCCCGCTCTGCATCACCCCATCCTACTCCGGGACGGATTCGTTATAGGATATAGAGTATCGAATCATAAGGTAATTTGTTTTTCTACGTTACGTGGACCCCAATATCGTTTCGCCTGCCATCTTCTATTCCTCGTTCGACCGCTTTACCTCAACGCCCCCCGCACTTCCCTCCGATGTAGGGCTGATTTCTAAAGAAATAGAGGATGCGTGATATTCGAAGTTGGCTAACGTACCTGGGGGTGCTTGTGGAATGCAAGAGTTTATGGTGGGACAAAACACAAAAACATAATATGTCACTGGAAGGATTTTATAGGCCCCGAATTCCATACTCCGACCCCGAAATCGAAATAAACCATCAAGGGTGCACACGAAACATGTTCTTACCCGACTTAATACACCTTTTTCGTAATTTGGCCATCTTCGACTCTCCGCTTCAACCACATGCTATACGTTTCACCTCAAACTCTATCCCGCATAGCGGGTGACTGCTGTTCTCAAATAAATAGTACTAAATAAGGGAGCAGTGTGCACAAGATCTGCCTGTAGTGAGGAGCTCAATGGGTTAGAGCCGGAAAATAAAATCCATAGAAAAATAGAAATCTTTTAAACCTGGAAGCCCTAAGCAGATGCTGAAGACAATGGAGATATACAAGGAGGAACAATTAAGTATTCAGACGAGTGTACGAGAAAAAAACTAATTGAAGATCTATGGTGAGAAAAGAACAAGATGCATTTGGCATGTCATGGCACACAATCCCTATATGCGCCGGAAATAAAATGAAAGAGAAGAGAGGAAGAAGACTAAGGAGAAATAAAGAAAAATGCTAGCATTGAACATGGAATAATGCATACATGTACCGGTCTTGGACTTCTGGACACTATATAAATGAAAGAGTTACAACATATGGAGGATGCCATAAAGAGGACATCGTGATAATATTTGCCAAAAGAGGCTTCTCGAAAGAAATCCTTCTGTTCCATTAGTGTAAAATCACGGAGAGAAATCGTTCCATTACTTCCTGTCATTATTCAACCGTCGGCCCTTGTAAGCGATACTGGAAGCTCAGTTTCCATTTTCGACGAAACGTTTTTCAAAGGCTTTCCAAAACAGAGGACGCAAATTGAAAGTTCAATCCCGCCACAGTTAACTGGGGCTGGACAAACGCTCGAATTGAAAAGTTCTATCAAATTAAAAATCCAAATTAGCGACTTATCTTGGCCGCATCGATTTCATTTGGCAAAAATACCATTCCCAGAAATTCTTGATCACGATTAAATACGTAAATCATGATTATTTTATGCTCGACTTGGGTGAGGTTTGAAAACTCTCCGAACATTAGCTTTACGTTTTTTAAACCAAACGAAGAAAATAAAGAAGCAGCGAAAAGCAATGGCAGGGTTGATTGTGTCGGGTAACCGGTTATTAGAGATTCCTCGCACGAGAATTCTACGAGGGTTCAAGCCAGAGGTCCTTTGTATCGGTTGATTTAGTTGATACCACCAGCCCGTTACAAAATTATCGAGGGAGTTGTTTCGCAAATATCCATATTTTGTGGCGCATCAGTTGGGAAAAACATCAGTTACGACGTTCGAAATTGAATTGATTGGCAGTGCTATAGTACAATCTTATCCGTATGGGCTCTAACCCCCCTAAGGCTAAGAGAATGAAACCTCATTCACGATCACTGTTGGATATGGGATTTAGTGACGCATATAATTCAAATTGGAATCCTACAGCTTTCTACAAGTATATTCTGTAGTTTGATGATTCTGAATGTGAAAGAATGCAAACTTCTAACGAACGGCAATGAACATGATTGATGGCCGGCGACCTAACACCCCCTGCTATACGCCCTCAAAGTGGCTAGCAGGGTACTATGTAGGTATAGATGAAAGCAACGTGGTGTGCATGGTATCAGGAAATTAAATTTTAAAAATATTTGATTTCAGAATGCCTAACAAAAGCCTGCATGAAATGTTAGTAGGTAACTGAAGAGGGCATATTGTATGTAGCAAGGTGTTGTAATAAAAAGGTTATGTTTACTCTAATTTTCAGTGATTTTCATTAATTCCATTAGAATTACTAATCTGCAACCACCGAAGTGTAATATGGCAGACGGTGTCAAAGCACATGAATTAATTTGTTAGTGTATTACTCTTTGTGTTTTGGCCGTGGACAGAGCAAATGAAATCGTACCTTTTAATCAATCTGTGAGATGATATATTTCTATAACCTTTTCACTTCTGTCTCAACGGCCATTTTAGGGTGGGATTTAGATTAATTCTCAATTATCTTTAGTAAAATCGCACGAGTGACGCCTTTCAGTTAGGTTTAGCCATGCGTTGGAAGCCATTCGAGTCTCTGGGAATTTCCATCCTAGAGAGCAAAGTAAGTGCCAAACTTTTTTTGTCTTTTAACGGTAGATTTTCGGGAAAAAAACGTTTTACTATCCTATCTTTGTCTTTTTTCTCCTGAAAATAGCAATAAATATGTAAAAAATGATTTTCCCCAAATACAAATCTAGTATCCTCTATTATTATTTGTTTCATTCAAATGTCGTGAAGATTGTTAGTTTGCCGAGAAACACCATAATCTGCCGTAAATGACAAAACCAGTTAATGAAAGTGGTTTTTAATGGCTTAGTTCTATGCTAATTGAGCGTGGGACTAAAATTAATTCAACATAAAATTAGCGAGATTACATTCATTGTTTTACTATCCAGGTGTTCTAATTTCCGATAAAGTGCGGAAAATTAGTTACACTTTCCGGGTCTAAGTATATTATTAGTGTACCAAACTATGTCTGCCACATCGTAAACCACTAGAGCAGGGTATTCTACTTCAGTTGGGATGAAACAGTCGTGGAATTTATGCATTGAAAGAGTCCCACTATTAACGAAGCCAGCACGTGCAAGTAAATTAAATAATACTTAGGCATTAAATAATGGAAACTATCACGCTCGAATTAAGCCATTTGAGGAATTTGCGCACCCTTCATCACGACCCTTTTCAATGAATGTTTGCTTATGTAAATCGAACAGGTATTCGTGCAAAATTGAGTCGGCAGTCGTTACCGTTGTCCGGGCGATGTCGATCCCGTTTTCAAAAACTGCCAGAGACACGACTAAAGGGACATTTTAGTTTTTATAAAACACAGAAGCGAATTTTAAATTTCTCAGGCTCAAAGTAGCGCACGCGAGCATGAAACGGGAGGATGATTAATTACTTCCGAGTCAAATTAATGATTCGCTGCAGTCTAATTTATTTCTATTAATTTGAGCTTGCGGCGGGCAGGAAAAATGCGAACCTTCCCGATTGAACACTCCTCTTAAATTTTGCGGAAAACACGCCCCTTTCGAAGGCTGCGTTCCCACAAAATGGAAAACATATTATTCTCATCACCCCTCATCTCGCGCGGGGTGGCACACACGTGTGACTGCGGTAAAACGTCGAATCTGCTGCAATTAAAGTCGTAATTTGTGTGCGAGTGTCACTTCGAGCGCGTCCATCGGACACGTGACTTCATTTCGTTCGGAAAACGGTTAATTTCGGATCCCTCAGCCCCTCCAACTACCCTCAAAACTACCCCACCGTGGTCTACTCGTCTACCGTCCCTCGCCTCTCCCCCCTGTCGCACGCACACACGCCATCCCCCTCACGCAACCCACCCCCAATTTCCACATCGGCCCTGAGCGCCCGCCCGCCGACTGCACGCCATGCCGTCCGTGGTCGGCCTTATAAAAACGCACCTATGGCCGAAAAAAACTACGCCATTGCCTCGTCACGGCCCTTCCACGTTCGGTAAACGATTTTTCAGAGCAATGTTGGCTAACGATGCGGCTTCGTATCCTCACCATGAATTTATGTCAAAAAGCAGTCAACCACGGAAAATACACCTACATCGACTCGTGTACTCTGCAATTCATTCCAAAGGACACAATATGGTGAAAGCACAATTTGGGGGAATATTAAAAATTGTTTAAAAGGCTATATTAGAAGTAGAACACCCTAAAAGAAACGCGTGCGAAGCAACGTTAAAATAATTTTTTAATCCAAAAAGCTATTGCTAAGTGCTATTGTTGTAAAAAAAGCCGTTCGTAATTCAATCATTTCAATTCTTATGAATCGAACAAAAAATATATTCACTCGATAACTTCTCCAGACGCCTCTTGGGTTTTATCGGAGCGGCACCGGAGTGTACAAACTGCCTTGAAAGGGTTCTTAATTACCTTGGTCCCAAGAGCCCCCCCTTGCACCATTGTATAATGTTCACCTCTAAGTTTCAGGATTGAAGCGTGAAAGCGCACGATTAATTGAAAGCCATTTCCAAAAATTCATCCCACTGGCTGAAAAGAACTAACCCAAAATGTGAGGACCACGACGTCAAAATGGATGCCACTGCTTCACCCCACGCCGCGGAATTGCACCCCCGTTTAGTGATAGTCATCTGATATCCCTCTCTTTCCAAAGTGACGGCGAATGTAAGCCTGGATGTTTATAATAACGAGCGTCCTGTATAAATTTATTTATATCTCCGATGTCAGTAACTTCCCTTTATTCCCTAAATGAAACACGTACAGATTTTCAAGTTTCGTAAGTCAATCAATAGAGCATTTCATACTCTATCAACTATGATTATTTCGCAATTCGCAACGTTAAATAAAACCTGAAATATTTTTTTCGCGGACATTTTTCGTAGGTAATAAATTTCATGTGCCAAGATACTGACGCATTTTTTCTGAAAAAGGGTACAATTTGTTTATATGTGCGAAAAAAAAGGTTTCTTAAACAAGAAAAGTCCCGACGGCATTACATCGTGTGAGATCGACATTTACACGTCACCTTAAAATGTTTCCCCGTGGGAAATAAATGCGTATCAATACAAGAAGGGAGTGTAGGCAAGAAATGTTTTAAAAAACGCAGACAGAATCCATACGCGGTGAAATAATGCATTCCCCAATGCCACTGAGAATACAAAAATAGAAGAAGAAATCGAAAGTACCAGGTTGAAATACATTTTTTAACAATTTTCAAATTAATCCTCAAAAATGACATGAGGCAAGTAATTTGATGGATCTGGTAACTAAGAATAATTTTCGTCTCATTATAGGTACGTAATGAAAATCACTTCATTATGACTTAATTTTCAATTAAGAAACAACTGTCTGCCACGAGTGCTAATCTGTTCATCAAATAGGAAGAGGAGAGAGAATTCCTCGCCAAAACCTAAAATCTCCAGTTGAACACGATAGGCGTCGTTCATTATGCCCCACGAGGAAATTTTTCACTTAGACGTCGTTGGAGAATCAAACCCTGAAATATTACAATATCATTAAATGTTCTTACGGTGGAGTGAAACTTGAATCCTTGACATCCCTCCTACTCCACTGTCAGCGGCACTGTCACTTCACCCGAATAGCAACACACAGAATGAGTTGTGCAGATGGAAATGGCTAAAGAGAGGGAGGAGCGAATGACATTTCGAAGGCACGGGTTGCTGTATTGATGAACTGTCCAGCAACGGAATGACAGTTTCCAAACGTCAGTAATGCATGGGAGGATCGTGGCCAGATTTGACAGCAGTAAAACCCTTTCCGAGAGAAAAGGCAAAGGTACGGCAGGAAGCCAATCTAGAACTTTTCTAAAGGAAATGCCACCTTACGAGAATTAATCAAGGCGTATCAAAATCCATCGAAAAAAATCTGACTTCTAGAAATTCTGCTTTATCTCTTTTATTGAAAGCACAAAACCCCTCTCAAGCGACCCTTTAAACGATTGTGACCACCAATCACAAATAAAATCATCGGCCTGTCAAACGGTCCTTGGCTCAAAGGCCCCCTGACAGTTGGGGCGACCTACGCCCCCCTCCAAGGAGCAAATGGTATTTTGTGAAACATACTTGCGGACTTATCCAGGAAGCATTTTTAAATCCGTGAGACCCTGACTTGGAGGCGTGCTGCCCCTGAATGCACAAGCGTCATGGTCACCTCGTCTTACAAATCTGAACAGAGCTTATTTTTGACTCTTGAGTTAAAAGAATTGGATCGATAGGGTCTACTCTTTAGTTTCGTCTCCTTCAACTCTGTACCCTGGCGAAAATGAGCAGGCCGCGGCAACCCTTCCACCCGTCAAGCCGCATGCCATAAGCCACTCGCACTTGCGGAGGATTTAAGCTGAAATGGAAGATAACTGATCCAATACATTGAATTTTACTTATATTTACAAGTACCTACATGCACAGGAAATACACAATGTCATTACCAGCATAGACGCAGTAGGAACAAAAGACTCTCGTTATGACACCATGCCTTCAGTATTAGCGAACGAATGAGTTACTGCAGAAAACACTTTCCACATGACAACATAAACCGAAGATAGGGAACTGGTGAGCAATACTCACTCTTATTCTCCAATGAGGCTTAAACGACTTTCATGTTTGACATGGAAGGACCCGCAAGAGCCAAACGTTTCTTGTATACTTCAGATAGTAAATATTTCCTTGAATCTCGGTTAGTGAACCACTTTCATCTCTCTTTCTCCCACACTGCTCTTCGTTAAAAAGCCCCGTAGCTCAATCATTAACAATGAACCATGCAAAATTCGCAATGACATAAAAGCAATAAAAAAATAATTGACTAAAGATCATTGAAAGTGGATGAAAGGCTGATTCGATCACACATATCCCTCCAACGCCCTCCCTTTCACACATTATTTCCAACAGAATCTGATTGTGTACGGCTGATGCAGACATCCCTGCTTTAAAGCGATTCAGCCACTCTCCCCCTTCCCTTCACGAATTCCACTTCAGGAGCCGGCGGTGGGGAGAACGAACCCCTGACCCCTACACTGACCGGGGCTGTTGGGACGCGAAGACCCTGGAGAGGGTGGTGTGCGAGGCAGGGGAGCGTGTCTTTGCGAGGGGACGGAAACGCCAACGGGCCCACCCTTTTCCCCACCCGCCCCGGGCGGCTGGCACGCTGGATACAGCGCGGGTCTGCGGTTCCGAAACTTATAAATATCACCTTGATGACACTAAATTATTTACTGCACGGGGAAGCCATATATGCATGCGAATCGGCCAAATTCCCACGTTAAAGGAACTCCAAAAAGTAAATATTTTCTTGAAATTAACGCTGGAGAGTTCAATTCTCACATGCTCAGAATAAACTGCTGCGCGGAGCGTTGGAAGAGAAAGCCGGCGCCGGGCTATTTTGGAATATGACGGAACTACAGCCGCAATGGTCAATCACGTATCAGTCTTATCAATTTTTGGTCTTTCACTTATTTCGAGTGTTTTGCAAACATATAGGGACGTTTGCTTATGTAATCTCCACATTTACAATGCCATTCTCTAAACCAATCTAATATAGGAAAGTAAATATGTGCGCTACATCACAGGGATGCGCTTAAAAAAATCTCAGGTTGACATAAAGCCCCTTCGTGGAAAAGTTCTAAAAATTGAAATCTTTTATAATCAATTGAGAGCTATTAAACATACCGTCAAAAAACTTATGTTTCTGGGTGAAAAATGTTTAAATTATTAGTAATAAAAATTTTAATTCACAGCCAATGGCCAAGTTTAAGCCAATAAATTTCAACAGTTTCTGTTAATACCTAAACGTAGTTTCCACAAAAGGACGAACTATCATCCCCATAGAGTCATTATTCTTCCGAAGCACATAGCTTACGAACACGAATCTCGCGACTCCCGTTTGAAGGATTATGCAACTCTGTCTATTATTAAAAATTCACATTAATTCTTTCGAGAGAGGCTAGAAATTTAGACCAGTGAAAATCACGGAAACGATTAAGGCAAGCAGAAAAAATAGCAAGGCACTTTAAACGAATTTTGTTTACTAATTGACGATGAATAGGAACGCGTGGGAATTGAGGTAACGGCGAAAACTTTCAGGAAATGGGAAACAAAAAATTTCCTCGGGAATATAAATTTGTTTTACCTTTGCAAGCGATATAAATTACTTTGCAATTATTCAACCAATTCATGGGTATTAGGAAAATATTATATTTAAAAATTACAAAAGCTTTTATCGCGCATTGAATGTATTTAAGAGAAAAATGAGGGCCTTAGGTAATGTCCATAGTTTTATACTGGATTTCTACTTAAAGCTTTCCTACTATAGATCTAATGGTGTTGTTGACTGTTTCTGGATTCAAATTTCTCCAAAAATAAATAATCATGTGTAAGGCTGACCTTCAGGATTCGTCGGAACCACCACACCAAGGAAACGTGGAGAAGGAGGGGTGACAGAAACAATCCGACTTCAAGACTCTTTAAAGCCAATTTACTTCCTTCGGCGTACAACACCACTACTCTGCCACGCGCCGAATCCCAGACTCCTCTATTCCCCGATCGCCTCCGTCCCGCCGAGGTCGTCCGTAATCACTTTAGCTATCGCAACCACTGGACCCACCGCGAAGATGGTCAGTCATCACTATAGCTGCAAAATAGGTAAAATCCTAAAGCCAATCAATAAAAGAAGTTGAGAAAGCTCCTTAAGGAGCTTTCTTAATTTCTTGTATTGGCTTTAAGATTTTACCTATTTTGCATTCACAGCCAATAGCTCACACGTCTTCTTTCA
>LYUA01002281.1:11952-24629 GCA_002093875.1 Calopteryx splendens | reverse complement strand
CCCCCCCCCCCCACTCCCCGTTCTTATCTGACGCTCGCGGTCACAATGGGGCCTTTTCGTGGAAGGATTCGACGCACGCCCAGCACCACACGTCCACGCCGCCGCACTTCCGATGCCCTTATCTCCTCCTCTAGGGCTCAGGGTGGAGAAGAGCGAGCAGCAGCTTAGAATGGAGCTCCGCTCCCCCCCTCCCTCCGCTCGCCTGCCGAGGCAGACGGGTGACAGGGACGGTTCGAGTGGGCGTCCCAGGACGACGCCGTCTCCATACAAATACGTCTAATAACCAAGCGAGAGGGCTTACCGCAATACGGATCGAGAATCTTCAGCATAGTAACTGCCCACGTCAGCGCAACGACATTCATCATCAAAGGTGATGTACCTACTGAGGTAGGATCTGGACTTTATTTAAAGCTCTGTTACTTCGCTTGAATCTCCTCTTGTTCGCTCTACGCTACCTTCCTCGCCAGTTCTCACATTTCCCTTGCCTTTAGGCTGGTCGCACACTAGCGGGTCGGGTCGAAGGCGGGTCGGGTGGAATTAAATCCAACACATGTTATCATCCTNTATGGAGACTCGCACATCACAGCGGGACGGAGCGGGCTGCCACCGCGCGAGACCCGCCGTGTGTCTAAACTTGAACGGGGCGAGTGCGAGTCTTTTCGCTTTTTAGAAATGTAGTAGCTCGCACCTGAGCTCGCACACTGAGCGGTTAGCCCGGACGATAGTACAATGCGATGCTGTCATTATTTCTCTTCATCCACCTCGTTTAAATCGCTAGAGTACGAGAAAAACGCCGTGCGGGTTTCCCGAACCACCCCGTCCCGTCTCGCTGTCAATCCGCTAGTGTGCGACCGGCCTTATAGCGTCTCAAAACCATATCTCTTCCTGAAATCTTCCTCTTTTACATTACATTATTCAAAATATTACGGCCCCTATCATGCCGTTGCCTATCGGTACTTCCGTTATAAGCCGTTTACTTCTTGTCCTTCGGATTCCTCCCAGAAATCTATTCTCCGACCATTTTTAAAACGTCGTTTCTCTTACTCTTTGTCCACCTTATTTTCTCCACTTTCCTTCATGCCCACATCTAAAAGGCTTCTTATCTACTTCCATCCTTTTACCCTGACGACCAGGTTTCGGATCCAGAGAGCACTACACCTTTACGTCACTACAAATGCGAAAAAATTCCCACCATTCCCGGGACTCTTGCCTACACTGTGGAGTTTTGAGATCTTTATGGTAATTCGCATCAAATCTTGCTCCGTTTAAAGATCTCAGAAATTCACAATGTAGGCAAGAGGACGCCTGCGTAACTTAAATGATCCAAGCACTCGGCCGGAAATCGAGGGATCGGCGTTCGAGTCCCGGTTCAGGCGAATGATTTTTACACTCTGAATTTTTCGCATACGTATGCACAGAAGCGGGTTACTTCGTTTAATGTACTGTCGCGGCGTTTCCCGAAGTTTCTCTTACTCTTTACTTTACTCACACCCGATTTGAGAGATCCGGGTTCGAGTCCCTGATTAGGCGAATGATTTTATGTTGTGAATTTTTAGTATTTTTAGCCTTTAAAATCTCATAACGTTTTCTTGTTTTTTTTTTCTTTTGCCCATGCTACACCCATTGCTTTTGTAAAGTACTTAGGAAACACTACAATGGCATAAAGAATGTCGAAATAATTTATAAATCGTAAGTATACACGTGTGACCGCCCGAGTAATTGAATACGAACCCGTCTTTTGAGAGCAACGTGGGGGTTTTTCACTTCCGCGATGTTTACCCAATTCATATTGCAACTTTCCTTCAATCTCTGGTCGCGGTTGATAATGATGCATAACAGCAACTTCCGCTGTTCCCGCTTTGAAACGATCCCACTTCCAGGTTTTCCCGCTTGATAATTTCAACTCCCGACCTCTGCTCGTCACCCCACACAGCCTCCAGTTTATCACCATCCAATCTCCAACCCTCTCCCTTTCCTTTCCCACAAAATATCTCGGAAAAACGACTAATGGTGGCCACTGCGGAAAATCTAAGAAAAATCTTTTACCTGTCGTATTCATTTACGCGCGATACTTTTATAATGTGTTACTTTAGTAAAACCTTCACTATTTTAGTTCTTCATGCAGAATATGAGAAGCGGAACTTTAGTGGGTATAGCGCTTGGCTGCTTACCTGTTGGTCCTGGGTTCAAATGCCCGGTGATGCGTCTGGACATCCCCATATAAAATTCAAGCATTGACATTTTTTGTATTCCAAATCGGTGAGAAATCACAGGTGGTAAAGGGAAAGGGACTGGCTCCCTAGCCCTGAGTGGGTGAATTTTATAGCCGAAAACCTTATTTCGAGGTGAGCTCCACCATATTCTATCAAATCCCACCATTGGGTTAATTACCGAGGTGAACACAGAAATGCCAGTAGTCGGTTCGTATTTCTCTTTCACCTCCTCTGGTATCATCACATCCAAGAAAATGTAATGGATAATGATTTGGAAAAAATGTATCCAAGAATGACGATCTAGTTGATAGCGTGTGAATAATTTTTCAATTATTCCACAGTCTTGATAATTGGTGGATGTCCGGTGGACGACGCAATTGCGATCGAAATGTCTCAACTCTTCTCCCAGAACCTTCTTCCAAGATATTCTCTTTCTCCTGCAGTTCCTCATCTCTTGTTTTCAGTTTAGTCATTAGTTTTTTATAAAATTTTGTATTAGTAAATGTAATTCAGCATTTAAACAAATTATTTACATAAATTTAATTTTTCTCGTAGGAAACATATAATTTACTTAATTTCCTTTTATTGGGGTGAATTATGAATGAAGTTTTATAGTGAACCAGGGCTCAATTGCCCGGTAATACCTCTGGACATCCCCATATAAAATTCAAGCATTGAAATTTCTAGATAAACGTTACCCGGAATCGAACCCGGGCCCTCCGGCGCCCTACCCACTGGACTATCGCGTCCAAAAAGGCAGCATGTTACCAGCTCACCGGTTAGCAGTGTCGATTGTGTCGGTGGTGTTCAGCCGCACACTCTGACTCGCTATTACATTGCGCCTTATCTTCCTAAGGCGCTTTCACTATCGTATATTACCAGCACCAGTTTGGGTTTGAAGCCTAGAAGGAAGTAATATGTTCTTAATTTAACATGTACATATTAGAGTTTAGGATTCACATTCCGCTTAGGCAAAGGTTTTATCATTTAAATTGAGTCCGTATCGAAATCCATTTAAAATCGCTACGCCGGCAACGGAATTCTTGCCCCTATTCTCACCCGTGACCATAAAAGGGTGAATTTGAGTGTGGTTAGGGGGTGGAAAGGCATGGAAGTGTGCGCGCGCTAGGAGTGGAAAGCTTGGCCGATATATGCAGGTAGTTGGCTGTCGTTTCGGGCTATAGTGTGAAGTGAATAATGGTGGCAGGGGGAAATGCAGTCGATATATCTTCTTGGGTCATTTTCAGTGAAGTTGTTGGGGAGGGAAATATTTCGAACAAAAAAATGAATGTCACGTTTGTGGTCTAGCAACACGTGCAAACAACTCTCTGTGCATTAACCGATTTTTATTGAGTGATAAAAGTCCAATTCGTGGATTCAACAAATTTTCCTGGAAAATGCGAGAAAGTTTATTAAATAATGCAAAGGTATGGACTAAAAAAGTTCTTTCAATTTAAAAACTTGCACTCAACAGAAGACACAGCGCATTTATGTAATTCCATAATGGTGGATCATCATGGGTAACTCTTTGGAATATCATTGTCTCCAAATATGTACGTCATACCACAGCAATAGATACCTACTAAGCTACAATTACTAATGTTTCAAATTATACACTTCTAAAAAGAACACGACGTAATTTGATTTTCTTACAGGAATTTGACTGTAAATCAAGTTTATTCTTTTTATTTTAATTTCTTTCAAGAAGACTAATTGGCAATATTCACGTTAAACATATCTAGTGAATTAAATAGCACAACTACTTGACACAACCGCATCATTTCTCAACCTTCGGACGCCTGGCAGTGCGGCAAAGGTATTTTTCCGCCACGTTTGCCATCGCTGTTCGGTGGTTTATTTCGAATTAGCTCTTCCGAGGTTCTAATGTCTCCCTCAAATACCTTTCGTTGGAATCAATTCTGGTCGTTTCCGCTGAGTTCGCCCTGAGTGGTGAAGTTAGGCCATGGAGGAGGGAGTGGATTCAATTTGAACTTCGGTGCGAGGGGCACGCAGCCTGGGGTCAAGGGTGCCCAGTGGCAGTCCAATCCACCCCCGCAAACCCTTCCTTCTCATTCCCCATTTAATTTTAGCTCCTCCACGCGAACCCAGATTGCATCCCACTCCTTCCGGGGACATGAATTAATTGCCGGGATCCAGGAGGCGGGGTTCCACGGCTTCCCACAGCCGCGTATTTCCCCTCGCTCTTGCTGCCGGCCCTCGGGCCATGAAGGTCGACACGAGCGAGTCTATTATTTTATTTCTTCATTGAAGAAGTATTTCTCTGTGGGGGTAGTGATGAGTTCCGTGAACTCACAGGTTGAGAGTCACCCGTCCTATTTAGGAACCCCGAAGGGAACAGCGCACTCTTGACCTCTTGTTCTAACTGCACCTGATGATGTGCTCTTACTAGTGTACTTGTCAGCTAGTTATCGCTGTAAGCAAGGGTATATTGGTTGAGTCTCCTCATTTTGCTGTGGCCATTGCATGAAGTTGACGATCGAAATCGTGGAACGCTCTTGGGTTGGATGTACCTACTAATGAAAGTTAATTTACACCTGAAGATAAAAAACACCAGCCTAGAAATAGTACGGGAGGGTAATCGGTTAATTGGGAATACTTATAATATGTTAACGTTTCTCTCAAAATATTTAATGGTTCTCAATTGTGCGAGGAAAAAAATATATTGTTCAATGTCTCTTCGGCAGCTGATCGCTCTTGTTTTTAACATAATTGTGTATTTTTAGGGTGGACAGTTTTTACTTTCCCATGATCTCGAGTAATTTCATTTAATTAATTTTTTTGGGCTTCATAAATGCATTCCTACACCAAATTAATTATTTAATCGTTGATATATCAAATGGTTGCATCAAGTGCATTTGTGCACGTGCGATTTCTACCTCATCAGAAGCTTTTATAAAAATCCAGGAATACTGTATGCAACTTTTTCCCCCACGTAATGACGCTGACAATTGTCTCTCCGCGTTTGTAAACGTTTTTCCTCATTATTAATCATTTACAAGGTACCATAGTGAGAGTTAATGTTTTCTCTATCTCCATGCACAGTACAGGTACAGTAAACATTTATGAGTCCCGGAAAGTAGAAAATATGGATATCGTGCTTCCCTGTTGCTAATGGTGTATTGAAGGTTACACATCAAATTTTGATGGAACATCTGACTTAATTTTTACTTACACCTCTAAAGTAGAGGATGAGTATAAGAGGTGTTATATGGGCATGTGTTGCTCGAAAAATTGGGAAAAATTCGTTCATGTGCGAATTTTGAAACAAGTATCCATATTTGAGATATGGACACTGGAGCAACCGCCGTGGATTTGACGAACGATTGAAAGAAGTCTTAATGAGATGATGAGTTGATGTTGATTATTTTTGAGAACTTTAAACGGAACAAGACATTCTTACGAATTGTCGTGCACACATCGTCACGAAGCAATCATCGCCTAGCGCTCGGCGCCACAACAGCACGGGGTCAAAGCAGCATTTAAACATTTAAAGGTGTTTAACCTTTTTCAAAGTAACTATAGCGGTGTAACCCGCTGGTGCGCGACTGACCCCAATGCGCAGCAGCGGGTCACTCCGCCAAGTTAATTTCAGTTTCTTTTAATATTAACTATTTGAAAATCCCTGTGACGTATGGGCATAGTTCCACATTTGAAAGTAAAAGCAAATATAATTTAACCCAAATGTAAAAGTAAAAACAAAGAGATTGTCACATATTGGGCACGTAGGATTATTGTATATAATTGTTAGTGAATGTGCAATATCAATGTAATCAGTGGTTCAAAATGTGAGGCTACTGATAGTCAGCGTGTATCAGTAAAACTGAATCCTATCACATGTTTGAAATCGTTACCCTAAAAAATTGGCAATCGGAAGGAGCTCGCAAATTTTCAGATTGCAGCTGAGGGTGCATGCACCCTTATGCCTCCTAGTAAGTGACACTTTTTACTCTACACTGCTTTCCTGACCCTTTCGGTTCACTCGTGATGAGCCGAATTCGAGGAATCTGAGGACTGGTTTTCAAATCAATGGCGAACCGTGTTAAAAAAAATTAAATTAATTTTCAGTCATGTTAAGTAGGTGACTCAAAAACAATAATCACGTGGCCGAGCAATCTAATTTGATCTGAGAAATGTATTGCACGGATTATTGTTATATCCCATCTTTTGACGCATTCCTCCCTTTAGTCTTTACTATGTCATCCTCATCGACCAGT
Source organism: Calopteryx splendens (assembly GCA_002093875.1). Lineage (NCBI taxonomy): Eukaryota > Metazoa > Arthropoda > Insecta > Odonata > Calopterygidae > Calopteryx > Calopteryx splendens. Next base: position 18,181 of record LYUA01002281.1, on the reverse strand, counting down.
TACGGAACAAGTGCCAATATTACTATGCAAGACGAAACTCCATAGCTCTATAGTCCAACCAAACGGTTAAATACACTCCCATTGGCGTAAATAATCAGTTTGAAAACGTTCTCACACACAACCTCGCGGACGTGCGGTGAAAATACTCGTGAAATGAGGCCCAATCCTATGCTTTTATGTGTTCAGTGTGTACTTTCCATCCGATAAACTTGATCCTACGACAATAAAACGTATCGTGTGTATTTGCCAGAGAATAAAAAAAGAGGGCATATTTTCAATTCGACTCTTCCATGTCGTAAATTTTAACCGAACATTCAACGTCATTGAATCCCATCCCAACCGTTTCCTCGGATGTTTTTATTCGCCATTGAGCCTCCAAATTCCAATGTGCATTAAAACCCCTCATTACAGGAAGTAACGGGCCACATTTGGGCCAAATATGCAGCCTCTGTTCTTCCACCGGTGCATGAGTTTTTGCGGATTCCATTACTTTATTAAATTAACACATTAGCTTTTAGGTATTTCGTGTCAGTCGGAGAATGAATCACTCATACGTTTTATTGTTTAGAATCTATTAGCTAGTCCTCGCTCATGCCTCGACAGTTGGTTATCTCGTTGACTAAAATGTATGCCGAGATAACTTAATAGCCTGACTCTTGGCTCAAGCTTTATTTTACTAGTTCCAGCGTGATAGGCGTAATAAAGACCCAACCTTACATAAGTTCTCTTAGTATTGAAAAAGGAATTACTGCTATAGTAATAGAATTTCTACACACTATTATATATTTCGTGGTTAGGTTTCAAAATGTTCTCAATTTCGCCTTAAAATTACCAAAATATTCTCAATCAAGTAAGTATTTACAATTTCTTAACATACATGAAAAGCAAAATTTTCATTTTATCATCAAGTCGGAGCAAGTTCAAGTCAAGGTTAAAATTTTTTTACATGATTGTTGTGTGTGAATGGGAATGCAATTGTAATTAGAAATAATTATCCTTTTTCGGAAATTGAAATAGTTCCTCATGGATTACAAAGACTTTTCTCGAAATTCACTTAAAGGCATTTTTCCCTTCAAAATATTCAGTATGCATCTATTTTTCCATGAAACAGTCTCATAATATGTATCTTCCATTATTTTTTATTGAAAAAGACGCTGATAATGACTTCCTATAACTAATTCCAGCATTGAAGGTTGAAGATATATCCAGTTTAAAAAATATGTTTATAAAATAATTTATTCAAACAGTTTACTGCATTTACAACTTATTACGTAACTAGAAATTTTTCGTATTGTTTTGATTATTATATTTGTACTTTCTAACCTACAACCTCAATTTAATTACTTTTAAAATATTATTAATATTAAGGTTTGAAATTCATGGTGGACTAAACCTTGAAGGTTCAGCTCCTGGGGAAACTGTTTAAAACCGGGAGAGAGGTGGTCCATCGAAACACGCGGGTTAGAGTGATGCGTGGGATGATAAGGGTGATTTTACTTTGTGAAATTCTCAGGCTGCTCACATTCGCATGTTTCCAAACCCCTGTTTCCGCCTCTGTTGAGTCGACGCCTTTTTCAGCGTTTCCATAGCCACCACCCGTGCCCTTAATTCTCCTATTCCTCTGAGACGACTCCATAAATTGAATATTTTTGTCAAGAAAAACAAGTCTACCTATTTTAGAGGCGATCTAGATTATCTGCCACCATTAGAATTAGGCGCTGTAATTCATATAAAAATTGATTACATCTAGTTTGCTCTTTTTCAATAATTTTTCCTCTCATAACTTAAATTCCGATGGATATATAAGAGCTTTCAATACCAATGTTTGAAATAAGTAGTCACATTTTAATAAGTACACTTAATGGATAATATTTAGTCGTTCAGTAAATAAATTTGAAATCCTGTCGTAAATTAAGATGCTGTGAGGCCAACAGTCCCAATAGTTTTGAGCCCTCCACTCAAATTTAGCGAGTATGAGATATATGGTGGCGCTGCCTCACAAGCCACGAAAATATAAGACAATGCTCCCCACGAACAACTGCTGCATCGCTTCAAAAAATTCACACTTTGTATTACCACGTAAAACTTTTTATTTCCACGACCTGGGATTCATCGCGTAGCGTCATCTTCAGGTGAAAAAATAGCATTGCATAGCTTCCGCCTTATGAATTCTGCACTGAGGCTCCTTATCGTCCAGACTACACAGACAGAACCTCGTCCACTCTTCCCATTCTACGGTTCCAGACGTCGTTCAGACCACCATCAATCAATATCAACAGAAAAGTCACAATGTTGACCCTAAGTCACGATGAAGCTCCATTCCGCCATGCGGCCAATCCGAAGAGCTGCACGACTTCATCGCAGCAGCACAGGGTTGAACCCTAATCCGTCTCGATTACCCTCAGTAGTCCACACTCGCACTTCGCGGTACCTCGCTTCGATTGGTATCACCATCGATCGGCTCCTTCCTTTCTATTGCTGCAGCGCACCACTCATGATTGAAGGACGCCCGACACGACCACATGCACGCAAACGACATCAGCATGACGAGAGGAGATCTGGAATCTATACTAGCGCCCTTCAGCGTCGTCCATCCTAGTGTCTCCTCCGCTCCGCAGCCACACGCCTATTCCGGTAGCGACCATCACCTCCTGGTAACGTCCCGCAAGCGTATGGCCCAAAAGCATCTCCAAAAACGCGCTTCAGACTACAAATATTACAAATTAAATTTCCAAATCCCTCCACTGCAGCGCCACTTTCGCGGCTCACACGTACACAACAACCTGCGCATATGCTCGTCTGCGTATTCGGGACCCTGCTAGGCAAATGAACAAATTTCCGCCATTAATGAATGAAAACAGCGGTGATTAACGAAAATAATTTTCGGCGTCTCGTGGCTGGTTGGTAATTAGCGGTCTCCAAAGCGCGAGCTCAATGGCCCAGTGCAGAGCCCAACGAACCCTGGAGGGAGGGGGGGTGGAAGTGGACGCATCTGCGTGATTGCGCCCCGGAAGAACCTTTTTCGCTTCCAGCGTTGTATTTGTAAAGTGATTCCTTCAGTCGCACGCCAACTCACCCACTCCACCCTCCACAGCACATTAAAATCAACGGAAGAGCTTCTCGTGAGGACACTCCCCATCCCCATTCCATTTCTCACACTCAAACCCTCCTCACTCGAAGTCCTCCTGTTTCTCACTGTCGCCAAATAAAAACACTTCCTCGGGATTCGCTCCTCTGCGTCCCACAGATCGCTGAGAATAAACAGCCCAAACCCTTAGCATCAATTCCCGGCCATCCCAACAATCGCCCAACGAACCCAACGAACAGGATTCGGTAACTACGCTTTCTATTGCATGCCCTTTTTCATTGGTTTATTTGGACGGATTTAGGGCGGGGTTAACGAAGTTTGATCCTAAATGCTGTTCCCACTGATAATTCGACGGAGTATCGTCTGACTGCGGTGTCAAATGTACTGACTTACCTACCACCCCGAGGTTCGAGTCCCTGTGGTGGAAAGATTCCATGCCAGATCCCCAATAGATGTGGAGGTCACTTCAAGTTCTACTCTCCGTCCGTCGGATGGGAAGTCAAACTGTTTGACCCCTTGGCGTGACTCTCGTTGTGAGAGTAGGTATGCTAATGCCGACGCCGCCGGGCCTCTCTCCACCCCGGCCCCTCCTTTCCCCGGAATCCCTTCCCATTCCCATCTATCTCCCTAGTGGCGCAAATGACCTCCAAGCTGTCCGTTGCCGCCCTTAATATAACTACCGCTTATAACTCAATGAGACTGACGTTTCTCATTCCCAATGGAAACCGGCGTCTCAAAAAGATGATTCAGACCGCGATTGCGAGTCGAAAGCGAACATTTGTAACAACATCTTTCTAAGGAAAATTTCGAAAATATAAACCCCTAAAGGTGAATGTCGAAAGAATTAAGGATTAAAAAATTGACGAGCGGTTGGTGATGGCAACGGGGATTGCAATTTTACCGCGCCGGGAGCAGAATAAGGTGCAGCAGCCCCCTTCTCCCCCCCCCCTCCCCCCCGTACATTCTGACGGGCATGCCGTCGCATTGCCCATGGCGTCGCACGCACGGGGCTTCGTCGGGGCGCGGTGCGCGCGCAGACCTCGAGGCACGATTCGCACCGGGCAACGCACGCCTCGCCTTCGCCGGGCCAGCGGGGGAGGGGGCGCCACCCTCTTAAACCTCTCGATTAGAGTGGAATCGAATAACAATTGCGCGAGGCCTGCCGCAGGAGCTGCACACGAGTTTAGCGAGGACGGACCGGATGATCGAATTCTCATTACGGAAGAATGTAATTCGTCGGGGAAACACGATTGCAGGATATTTTCAAATATGCTCATGCAGCGAAACTTGTCGCCGTGAACGCGGAGTGACATGAAAATTGTCCAATTTATAATTACGTCAATGGCTCTCCTATTAGCAGGATTCAGCCCTTGATATCAATAAACCAGGGATCAGGTAAGGGGGGTACGACATCGGTGGGCAGCCTATCTTACACATAAATTGCGACGTCCATTGCGCTAATCCAGAATTCCAGAATCAAAAATCATGCGATTTTGAGAGGAATTGTTTTCACTGCAATTCCAGTTTCATGCGATTAGAAGTATTTGAGTCTCAAATAGTCAGCAAGAACTTTTCTATTATACAATTTCATCCATCCAGTTGCGTAGCCAGGCTGATTAGGCTAGCGCAACCACCACCACGATTAGCCGCCCCCCCTTCTCAAAAGTTTACTCCAATGAGAGTAGTGGACAAAATAATATTGCAAATGTAATGCAAAGTGCAATATTGATTTTTATTTTGAGAAATAGGTTCCAACAAATATAAACCACTTAACATTGAAATTATTAATAAATACACCAAAACAGGTTTTGGACGGGAGAAAAATAAATAAAACGAGCGAAGAAGTTTCGGGAATGGCAAGAGGGGAGGGGAGGGGGCACTTGGGTGGGACCCACAAGGAAGGCAGGAGAAGGAGGAGATGAGGAAGGGCGTGCTGAGGGAGGGAATGAATGGCTGAAGACAACGATGGCAGAAAAGATTAGGAGGAAGCGAAGGTAGGGGGAGGAATGAAGATTGAGCATGTAGAAGATGGGATGAAGGGAGAGGCCGAGGAAGCATGCGGAAGTGAAGAAAGGGTCACTGTAGGGGCGTGTGTCCATCAGAAACATACCTTAACAACGGTAGATTACCATTAATTATAATAATGCTGGTGATTGATTCTCAATCGAGGTTTTCACGATGGAAAATCACATTGATATGTTTTTCATTGGATTGTATGATAAACCTTGCTCCTTTCAGCTGCACGCGATTTAATTCGGTAGTCGAACCCACCTTGAGACTATCCTATTTCCCTGCTAGCAGCATATTCCTTGCGAGGTTTTGCTAGAGGAATATAACATCGCTCTATCATTTTTTTCCTTACACTTTCCCGTACTCTTTTCATGGATCATAATTTTCTGCTAGTCAATCCGCATATTCTCTGAATAAAATGAGATCCTCAAAGGAGGTCGGAAATAAGAATACCACACAAATATTTAAAAGATTCTACATTTTTTTATTTCGTTTTCTTGGCAGCAATATGAGTTAAGGAAGATCTAATCTTTTGCCAAAAGTTTATCACCATACACTTTTTTAAGTTTCGGGCAATTTTAAATCTATAATTTCTCCAATCAGTTGAAGGTGATGGAGAAAGGAAAAAGGGGAAATAAGTGGTAAATAAGAGACATAACAATCACGGAGAAAAATTTTCTGCTGAACAGGCGCCAGTTATAAAACCCGGGACTATGGAAATAGAAGGGAAAATCTCCAAAACTGAGTATATTTAGGCAAAGAAGTTGAAAAGAACACTATCACGTTTGTGGATAAGCTTCGACAAGCAATTCAGACGTTGGATTGAGGACGAAATAAAAGGATGGAGGGTAGTTGAGGGGTAGTTGAGGGTGAGAGAGCGAGAGGGAGACTCCTCCCCTTTTTAATGGGCAATGCTAGTCCGAAGGGCTCGAATGCCAGAATTCGCACCCTCCTCCTCCTCCGAGCCCTCCACCCAATGCTGGCAGTGAATTCAGGGAGCACTTAGAAACGGAAAAACAATTATACTCGAAAAGACCTGTTGGGGAATCTGGAATGTGCGGGTACAGCAAGAGTGGATAGGCAGCATCTACATCTACATGATACCCCGCAAGCCGCCGCAAGGGCGTGTGG
>LYUA01002280.1:218263-230159 GCA_002093875.1 Calopteryx splendens | reverse complement strand
CACTTGTGATGCTACGAAATGCCGTGGGTGTTTTCTAATGTTATGTTCGCAAGTTGTGCGAGGCAAGAAGGAATTTTTACATCTATCTGTTCGGCTTAGTGTCCTAACACCCCCTGCCACAAGCCCTTGCGCTGGCTCGCCGGGTACTATGTATGTTACTGAACTGAACAGTTATGTAACTGAATTTTCTTTGGCCTTGTAATTTAAAAAAATACAATATTGTTTAACACATTTGCGAAAATTTATGACAGATAAATAAAATAGTAGCCAGGCTTGCTAAAAATGTACCTATGTTGAAGAGCTTCTCTAGCCATGAATCTATTCTTTAAATAAAAATACCGACTTCATTACAAGCTGACTTATTGCAGTTTTAATATTTAAGATGTAATTTTTATGCAAATTATTAATTAATTTCCGTGTATGATGAACGAAAATGCTTAGAATCGCATTAAATATTCGGCATAATTATGTGGATCATTATTGTAATTTCGTCAGTAGCAAAATTACGTCGAAAAGAGGTGCATGACATAACCAACACCGCTCCCCGGAAATTGATGATATCAGCCTTATTGATGGGAATCAAACAATAAATTTTTGATGAAACATATTTATTATTTCCATTTCAATTAAGTATTCAAAGAATCAATAACATTTTTTTTATCGAGAACGTTTTCGTCATTTATGATTCCAATTATTAACGAGCTAATGCCTTTCGTTTGAATTGAACCTTATCAATATCATACTGATTACTTATTATTAATATGAAGTTGCGACTTGGAATATTTTTTATTATACAAATGCCAATGAGTACTGATTGAAGTTACCCGGGCAGATGAACAACGACAGATGAGCAACACGGTGGACTAACCACCCCACCCGTTTTACTGCGGTTGCCCTTTCTCCACTCACGGAAGAATTGGATCGAAAACCTGATGCTATGCGAGAATATGGTCTCGATATGACAGATCAGAAGAAAACCCGATTTTTCTGGAGGAATTATCTAATAATGGTGAAAAAAATCTCATCTTAAAATATCGGAAATGATTCAGTGTAGCCTGCGGAAGTACAGAAGCTTGAAAGGAATATGTCTTTAGGAGCATTTAAGAAACGGTAGGTATACCACGAATTAAATAAGTGGATGATGAAAACACAATGTGAGTAGATATGTTTTTGAGAAATGTATAGCTTTTATGATACCTCTCTTTCACATTCGATGCTTTTTTGGATGGAAAATACAAAGAAAAATCAACCGTATACATTGGTTCAGAACCAAAAGACAGTGAGAATTAATTCAACATTGAGCAGCTTATAAATTCAGTCAAGTAGAATTTGTTTGTAAAATATCTTGTGGTAGCTATGTTAAGTCATGCATTATAGGTTTTCATTTCATGTGTTTGGCCTGACCATTTGTGTTGGGGCAATACATATTTCTTGCACTTAGAGAGGGCGATGAAAACCGATAAATGATTCGTATCTGGTCATCAGCCATTACAAAGCGAAGTCCGCTCAAACTTTGGAGTAGATATCCGGTGAGTCTTTAAGTTTAGGCATGGGCAGAGGCGCTATGAATTTTCCCCCGTGGCCACTACCAGTCGGTTAACCTTATATTGGCAAATGAGGAGAAGCAGGATCTGAATATTTACCTAAATATCAAATAGGGAAAGGAAAAATTAGGACGGGAAAATAGTCTCCCAGGAGGGTTAATGACTTTGCAAAGAAATCTCGGAACAAGGAAAAAAATGATCAAAGCAGCAGAACGATTCTTTGAAAAGGACTGCAGTTCGTAGTCAATGCCTTATTTGCTGCACAGATGCGCGCTCAACATCTTGCATTGAAAAGAACTTAGCCATGCACCATTTATCTAAGGAAAAATTGTTAGGAAATGCTTTGAAACCTGTAAGTACAAACCGCAAAAAAAAAGGACGTAGACTCTCTTTCGTTTTTCTTGCGTTAAAAGTTGTTCTGTTACCTTATAATATGTGCCACTGCATTCAAAAATCATTCTTATATTTATTATTGTGTAATTAAATTTGACCAAAAATGGTCTATATTTTATTTTTTTTTATTTTCGTAATTCAATGTAATTTTTGGAATAACAGGTGTAATACTGATAGGTTATTGCTTTTCATCGCAGCATTAATTTAATTTTGATCGCATTTGTGCATGCTATTTTTTTAGTCAATGCTAAACCCAAACGGATTTAAACGGTTTTAAAGTTAAAGCTGACAGATGGAAATCAAAACGATTAAATCCGGAAATGAAGGCCATATGGGAAATAATGCGAAATAAATGAGATATTGGAACATTATAAATGCAAAAGAAGTATAAGCGTGATGAATTAAATTTTATTTTAATTATTAATTCATAATACAACTGAGTTTATCGGATTTACCTTTAGCTGAAAAACAAAATGTGATTCCATTAATGATAGTAGTCCCCGGAAGAGAATGCAGAATACATTGAGTGAAATACAAGGGGAAGCAGTCTGGTTTGTTGAACACTGTAATGAGAGGACCCATCGCGTCATTAAATGAATATGTGATTTTGTATGGCTATTAGTTGATAATAGAAGAATCAACACTGGATTTACCTTATTAAAAATATACTAATCATATAATTTTAAATGCTATGCAGAGGAAGCTCTCCAACCCTCATACTACACCGGTAAGTGGGAAGTTGTTGATAAAATTAGAGAAATTGTTTGCCGCACCAATAAAATCAAGAATTTTTTAAAAATGGTTTTAAATTTACAGCACGAAGGCGAGAACCGTCTGCATCTCACTTACTTTCCTTACTCTTAAAATGCCAAGGATCTTCATCATCATGGGTTATTAGTTTTGAAGACTAATTTGTAGCAGCTATCAAAGCTATTCTACCAATTTTTATCAGCCATCCTCGTATTCCTTCATTGTTCTTTGTCTCCATCATTATTGCTTCTTGTAATTCAACCTTCCATTACATTTCATCCTCACATTGTTTCCTCCAATTGTGGTCTTCAGAAAACCCATTGTTCCTCTAAATGTGTCCATTTAGTTTCTCTTCTTCAAGTAAGTGTACTTCATAGGCTTCCCTCTTCCCCCACTCGTCAAAATACTTTCTCATTTGTTACTCTGTTTATTAAATTTATTTTAATAGTTCTTCTATAGCACCTCATTCCTTCGATTCAAATCTTCTTTTCTTCATTCGATTCAAATCTTCATTCCTGTCCTTCGATTCAAATCTTCTTTTCTCTGATTCTCCTATTGCCTGTCTCACGGGCCTAGAAAGTAAACTCCACTTTTAAGTTTTAATTAATTGCCTTCTTTTGTGTTGACTCGAAAAATATTAGCCATTACTAGTTGTTTTTCTAATAGAAAGCCTTCTTCACCATCTCTATTCGGCTACCAATTACTTGACGAAAAGAATCCTACAAGTTAAATCATTCTCTCAGAAGCACTTGCATAGGCATAATCTTCCTGTGCCTTTGTAATGGTAGAACAGATGTCTCTCCTAAGTTAATACTCAAGTCACACTAGTTGACTAAATGATCTTTCAAAATACAAAATTATAATAATGTCGATCGTGAAAAATTTATAAACCAAGAAGTAACCTTTCGAAGCTCTTAGGAATATAGGAACAATTTGGTAGTGAGGAACCATAAAAACTCAGTCGTGTTTGCATCCCAACTTATCAAATGCCTTTGACTTTCACATATCTTTTCTCCCTTAGGTAGCATACTAGTTTTTGGTATTTCCTTACCTCTAGAACACCTCAATCATATTTAAATTTCATAATAAAAAATCTAGTCCTTCAATTTCTGTCGACAAACCTCTCAAATCGTGAGTCATATATAGAGCGTGAGCCATAAATCTCAAAAAGCTCAAATCGTGAGCCATAAATCATCACAATTGAGCTTAAATTAATACAAGGTACAAAATAATGGAACAATAAAACAATAAAAACAATCCCATAAACTTCATAAAAATATCAAGCTTCAAAAAACTTGCATGGAAAGAATTTAACAGCAACGAAAAGAAAAATTACATAATATTGAATGAGCATTCAATCAATCAATCTTTTGTTGCGAACCATTCCTATTTGAGGATTTTGGAAGGGAGTTTAATCTTCAGACTTGAGTAGAATGAAATGTCTTAGACCTCAGATTTTGGAATGTAACCTTGTTAACGAGGGAAATTTTGATCTCATTAGGTAAATAGATTGGATTGGATAAAATATTGTAGAATCTCGCTTTTCTTACTCGGTAAAAATACTTACGCGGTAAAAATCCTCCTTGTACCATTTCTGGACGGCTATGAAACTAACTAACCCCTTCTTTAGGAAAAGAATGGTAAATATTTACGGCAGCGTAATTATGAATAAGTCAGATGGTGTTCCTCATAAAAACCTCATTTCACATCAACTGGATTTCGCTTCAGTGGAGGACGTGAAATGCGCGCAAAGAAAAGAAATACCTATTACGCCTCTGTGGCTTTCCACCTTCGTCCGTTTGGACAAAGGGGGCTCGTTCCTCCGTGGTTGGAGTCCATTCCGTGGGAGTTGTAACACCGTGGGAAAATACCTTTATTTCTTTTTCGCTTCCCGTTTACGCTGTTGAATGTTTATCTTTGGGCCGTGACGGTGTTTTTATTTTGTTGCTCGGACGCTCACTCAGTGGCCGAGGAGACATGACTCTTCCTTTTCATTACATTCCTGAAGGAATCAAATCCTCCTCGAATGTAAAGATTGTAATTTGGACGAGGAACATGGAGAGGGAAATTATTTATCGAATGACAAGATAAAGCCATGGGATAAAAACAACTTTTTATCTCTCTCAGGACAGAGGAAATTTGGAAATTAACCCTAATGTCAATAACCGGGTGCGCTTCGCCTGCATTTTCATTTCTGTGACCGAGGTAAATTTCCGCCTCTTCCCATAGGATTCCCACTATGCAAGCTATTTTATATCGTTTCATGCATCGAACGAGAATTATGTCCTTTTAACATGTAATAAGGCAATAATAATTTCTTCATCTCGCTTCATCAATAACCGAATACCAGGGGACACCAGCTAAATGTGTGCGGTTGATCGTTGAAATGGGAATTAGTGTCGGTTAAATTATGCAATAAAATCGACAAAATGATTTTGGATAGGTGGAAAGCGACGAAATGGTTTATTTACCAAAATTAATTGTTGCTGCAATTTCTCACTTTTCTGAACAAGTCACACATTTGCATTGCAAGTGCACTAGCTCCTCAAACAGCAGCCGGAATAGGATTTCCTTGTCGTTCCCTGCATTCTTAGAGGACCAGAAATGCAGGGGTGGCACGAGCCAGGAACTCCCAATTAGTGCTTGTCGTTGCGGGAGTGGTGTCGCGCTGACGGAAGAATCACCTTTTTCAATCACTCGAATTTTCAGCATGCTTTCTGTTCTCAACCTGGTAGCAAAGTGCCTCATTGGCTGTGACTTTGTTCTTCCCTTTGTAGATGGCAGCAAGGGGCTAAGGTATCCAAAATATTATAAAAGTATTACAGCTGTCATCCCATTCGTTCTTCTTTTATCTCTTTCACCCTATTAATGTTGAATAATGGTTAAAATGGCCTGTTTAACGGACTGAAATTCCTCTCAATCCATTTTGTCTCAAGGTGTGATCAAGACTTCTTTCTTATGTACTTTTTCTCATCTACTTCTCTGTAAATCTTCCTCGTTTCAAATTTTTAATAGTTCCATTTATTGGCCAGCCTCCTCCTCCCTGAATCTTGAGGCTCTTTTGACAGCTATTGGCATCGCTACCCGTAATGTGATTTTCCTCTAAAGGACAGTTTTCGATCACGAATATTGCGATCCTCCCTCTCCCAGATATTGCGGTAACGTTTATAAAAATCACGATGACTCCATCTAAGTGGCACATTTTAAAGTCGCCACCGCTAAGGTGTGTGGAAAGGGGATTAGGCCTACACAGTTAACATTTTCTATGAATAAAATGCAAGTAAAAAATGAAGTAGTTTTATAATTAGAGCTCTGGCAATAATTTTCACGAACAGCTTTGCATACACTACATTAATATAAGCTTGAAATACTAATCTGTGCATTTGAGAAGATCCTCAAGTAGGGATTACAATAAAACAAGTGTTAGATGAAATAATGACTAAAAACTAGAATACATATCATGAAAATTGTTTCCTGAGCGTCTGCATTTATTCTGATCCCTTATCGTTCGTGGGAAAAATTACTCTTTAAATCTGACCGTGTTCAACAATCTGTTCTATCTCTCCGTCTAATCCTATTTTCATCATGTCTCCTACCACTGTGCGACAGGATCAGTGATAATATTTTTAACATAATCACAGAAAAGACCTTCTTCTAATTCATTCAAGTGATTTAATCGGTATTTAATCTTCGGTTCGTAAATGATTTCCAACCTAGTTCTAATAATCCAGTCACACTACTAAGCTTATCGTAACGTCCGTCGTTTTAAAAATCGAGCCTCTCTTCACCGCTCACGATCTCATTCGAAATCAAACCGGATTCTTGTGGATCCCATGGACTACCACCATATTATGAGTGAATTCTACGCTCGGCTTCTTATCGCAAAGTGTGAAGGGCGATGATAGAACGTTTTTGCTTTGCATAATAACAGAGAACCAAACGAGAGCAGAAAATAGAGAGTGCCACGTTGCTATTGGAGAGTCCTAGTTTGGAGCCACTGGTAACACGAAGCACGTAAGCACTACTTAATTTGTTAAATTTACACAAATTATTTGAATTTAACACTGGCACAGACGAAATAATTTGACCTCCGGATCACATTGGTAGGCGGGACCGCGACGGTAAGTGGAGAGTGATTGACTCCTGTGATGTACCAACATTTTACTAATGGCCATGCGGAATTACGACTTCATTTGGTAGAAAACGTAAAGATTATATTATTACGGTTAGTGTAACATGTACAATGATTATATGCGCATATTCCTTCTTTTAGTTATATATTCATCCATTATTATGACGAGAAAAACTGCGTCAAATACCGATCCATTCCCCTAGAGTGTCGATACTTAACGTGCATTCGGAAGTACCTCAGAACAGGGCGAATAAAAAAAGGTCAGTTTAACTTATCTCGGGCTGCATAACCCATAATATGCACCTTCGAATCACGTTTCTGACTCCCTCTTGCATTCGATATCTTTTTTAGTCTCCTCTCCACGAAAGTGGGTTTGATTACTCAACAGTTACTGAGGCAGGGGCGTCATTTCAGTTTTTGAATTGGGAGGGGGGCAAGATTTTTTTTGCTGAAGACCTTAAAGATATCGATTGTCACACCTCCTCCCTATCCTCTGAAATTTCTTAAGCGTGCATCAAATTGGAATACATTAAAATCAAAAGTACAGTTCTCACATTTTTTTCTTTTGGTTGTACTACTCCATTATGAGTTAATTTTTTGTGCAGATATCTTAAACTCGGGGCATGGGTTGTCATTGGCGCAATCCGGCCCTCCGTGGATAACGCCTGAGGCAATCGGTGATACATATATAGATACAACCTCGGGTCGCGGACTTTAAAGGTATTAAGTGTAATAGTCCTGCCTCTGAATAAACTTAAACGATACAAGTGAACGAATGAGTACAACTAATCGCAGAGTTGTATTTTTTGGACTACCACGTGAATTTTTGACATTATTTTTAAGGAATTAACATGCTACGCTGAGTCTGCATGTTTCCGAAAAGCTTCAGGGGCCTTGATTTTACTTCCGAGACCGAGGAAATCAATTATTGACCCATGCAATGTATCGGAAGGTAAGGTCATCATGAAAAAAGATACATGCTGTTTCCGAATGAAAGGTATATTTAAGATGAATCTGTTTTCAAGTCGAATGACCGCAGATATTCTGCAAATTTCACCCAAGCATAACTGGAAAAAGCTTAATCCATTTTTCATATTGATGGCTCTAATCTTAATGCCAGTTTTCCAGCAGTTATTCCTTAATAATAGAATATTATTGTTATTTTTAACATGGACTCTTACGAATGATCCTGATAACTTAAGTGGAAAAGGTTATTTGAACGATTAAGGAGAAAAGTAACTTAAAACGGATGCATGTAATAGTTTTTTTATGTGAAAAAATAATATGCCTTCCCATGCTACCTTGCTGTGATTTTGTATTTTATTCCCAGCATTCAAAAACTTCTCGCCCTGAAGTTACCCTGTGGCGTCTTCATTCAAATATCTTCAGCAACTGTTGGTGCGTTTAAATTTAATGTGAGTGGTTGATTTTTAGCTGCCAAAGAACCATTATTTTATCATTATCAAGAAACAATAGAAGTGCAAGAATGATTTAAGGGTAACTTCCGACGCTTCCGACATACTTGATTGAAATATAATTAAGTAAATAATTTTGTTTTCATCCCAAAAAAAACGTTCTTATCACACTGAGTTAAGTTTAAAAAAATATCACCTAATTACATCTAATAAATCATCTTTCAGCAATATTAGTAATATTGTTTATGATTTACATTAAAAATATGAATACGGAAGTACCTAACAGTAAGGATAAATCACTTATAATTAGTAACATCTACGCACATTTGATTTAAATTGATATTGTATCCCTAGTGCCTCATGTAGGAGGTAAAGCCCGAGGCATCTTAAATGGGCCAAAAGTTCACCGTGCGGCTAGCGCGACAATTTGTAAATGTTTCAGCCCCACATTTCACCGGACTTCCCGAGCCGAGACGCCATTACAGGCGGCTCACTAAACTCGCCGGAGAACCAATGTTCTGCTGTTATCCCGACTTTCGCGCGTGATGTCGGTCCATTTGTGCGTCTGGCGGTCGTCCGGCTGACCATCGTGTGAGAGGGGAGGCGAATGGGTGCCGGCCGCCGAGTGTATTCTTTTTTGTTCGGCGAAACTCCGAAACGCGGTGGAAATGAAGGAAATCCCACGGGAGTTGTGCGGGAGGGGAGCCCTCCCGGGTGTCGTCCGTATGAGTGGAGGCCAAGGCAAGAGGAAAACCAACATTTCCGTCCGCACGTTTTGAGCCCCGTTATGAATCGCATTATGACTTTCGGTAGCCAGGTCATAAATCTTATCGATAATTATTAATGATGATGACTAATGAAAATGATGATGAACAAGATAGTCTGATGGAAAACAATATTTTTACAAAATTGATCCCCGTTTGTTATCGAGATATAGAGAATATTAACTTGTTGTTTAATGCCATGATAATGATAACTATTCTGAACAAACAGCTCCTGGATATTACACCACGATAGCGCGCAGGATCTATCACACTTCACGCACTCTTGGTCACTTTTCCCCCATATCCATCCCATGTGGGACTCCCTGCGACTTTTTGCTGCCACGGAAGATAATGAGAACGTCAAGGGACCAACGATTTGGGACCATAGGGGTGAAGACAAAATCGCTAAGTCTATACAAAATTGCATTTTTTTGCTTTTGATCTCATACAATCTCAAGCCCTATACAACTTCTTTCTTAAACTTTTAGACTTTCTTAAACATTGAGACCATTATTAATCAAAATGGAAATGGGCAATGTTATCGTATATATACGTTTTGAAATAGGAAATATGAAGTCTTCAATAACTAGTAGATATTATAAAATACTTTCCTTAGTCAGAAGAGATTCGGAAATCAGAAATATTGTGTGAAGGTTAACTGAGAGGAAATGTTCAAATGAAAACATTTATGAAAGGTGTTATTTCGCGTTAGTAAGCTCTCATTTTGAGTAGATTAAAATCATTTGAGGCCCTATGCCGGAGGACCTAATCTCTGAACTGAACGGGACACAGAGGAAAGCTGCCCGTTTCGTGAATGATCTTGGTGAACGAACGGATTGCGTCACATTGTTATTGGATAGCCTTGAATGGGAGCCGCTGGAAGCACGAAGATCGCATGCGCGACATTAACTGTTATATAGATACAAATCAGTTGAGTTTAACGCTGAAACGGAGGGAATAATGTTGGTTCCGCATTACATTAGTCGAAGAGACTTCGACGGGAAGATGAAAGATTTGACTAGCAAACAGGTAGATACGAGGAAATATTCTCATAAAAGGAGTCATTTTTCCCAATCCCATAATTCGAGGTCATTTGCCATTGGCATTTGGAGAAACGTACAGAAATTTAAACATCCACATTGTGCAAAGATGGGGATTACCAATTATCTTCAATGACGCTAATAGCCACAGAGGTACCCTACCCTACACTCCCTAGTGACGGCTTGTGGGGTAGTTAACAATTGCATGTAGTTCAATTTTTAAAAAGTGAGCATTGAATTTTTAAAACATTAAAATTTGATATTTTCAGAATTTTCATTAAACTTCGATTCCGATGGGGAAGTCACTTTAAATATCCTCCTGGACTGAGGATAATGAAATTAAAAATGATATATCTCAAGATACTATCCCTCTTATATATTAATAGGGCATTTGGAACAAGTGATTCTAAAGGAAATCGGTAATATTTCACAAACTTATCCGAAAAAATACGATTCATCTGCAATATATTTTTAGCTGAAAAAGCGAAATTTATTCCCAAGGAAGGAAGGTGCTGCCGTGGAGGAGATGATTTCTTATGGCACCGTTAGAGGTTTTTTCGTTGTGCCAATCTTCTTTTCTTACTTCTTTTTGCCTTCTAGCCACTTTTGAATTAATTTGCCTCAGTAATATCAGTAGGGTGAACCTATGTTCTCACCCTTTGTCTCTTTTCTGATGGAGTAATCTCTCTGTTGCCTATAATGCACCGTAGTCTTTTCACCTTGTCCAATTTTGATGTGGTTATTCGACATATCTTTGCGAATGACTTTAAAAAATATTTTTTACGGCCTAATACAAACTTATAGCCATATTTTTTATGTATTTTCTGATTGGAGTAATCTCATTTACATAGAGCTTGGGTCATCACATAGAATTATACCCTTCTCCTTTAATGGACTTTTAGAATGGAGCGCAGAGTCCTTTCACAGCTCACCAATCTTTTCCTTAACACCTCTGTAACATCTACATCTACAACTAGCCCATGTAGTAACCCAACTAGTTACTAGCCAATGTTCATGCTACTTGTATAGTTACCGGTCGGATCATGCTTCAATTTTTCAGTTATTCTTTTGTCCTTCTTCAGGAGTTTCTCATTTAAAGAAAAACCGTTTCAACCCATAGATACCGGTGGAATCGTGTCTATTGTAGCCGAATCCGATTTCGCAGGATTGGTCACCATTCGTTATCCGGTGTCGTACACTACCAATTTTGGTGAGAGATTTGAAGCTTGGTCATGTCTCTTCGTAACGGCCCACGGCATCGCTAGAGTAGTTATGGACGCAATAGATTTCGAAAACGTCAATTTCGACAGAGATTACCGTTCTGCATATTGAAGCAATAGGTGATAAGAGGTGCAATTTGGCAACCATATTTTGCGCTCGAAACGGATGGGTCATAAGGCTATGGGATCCGTGATTTCAACCTCTTCTACAGGAACAAATCTCTCTATTGGTAGCAAAGCGGAAGTTGCTCCAATGAAAAATCCATGATCTTGGCTTCTAGTTAACCTAGCGTGAATTCAGGGTGCAATGATGAGACACAGGATACAGTTGAGTGTAGATGCCGAATCCTCATGATGAACAGAGGACGAATACGAATAAAACTATTTGCATTTCCACAACATGAACAGTTTTCATTTCCAACCGTTTTCACTACTCTGTAGCACCTTACGGTAAAGAACAATATAGCGATGTTCTATGGTCTAACTGAGGGGCCGTGGTAGTTCAGTGGTTAGAGATGCTGGGGTGCTTCCCTGAGGGCCGGTGTTCGATTCCCGGTGATGCCTCTTGGAACCCTCAGCTTCTCCCAGCTATGCACCATTTTTCGGGTACCAGGTCATCCTGGGAAATCACAGGCGGT
>LYUA01002280.1:182610-193771 GCA_002093875.1 Calopteryx splendens | reverse complement strand
ATATATATATAATATAATTGGACGTCACAAATTCACATAAAAAACACAGTCACACTGAAAAGGGCACTCACATTTTTTGCGGAAGCTTTCGGTTGCTACTTGCAGCCTTCGTCGGCCGCGAAATAAGATATATATATATATTGTTTTTGAAATCGTGCATTTTGATATTAATCCTAGGAAGAGGTTTTTAACTACGGTTTTATACAGTATCAATAGCCGATAAACCCTCGAAATTCGAAATACATACGAAGGCACTGTATTATTATGAGTCTACCTCATTGCCTGATGTTAGGTTACTAGGAAATATTGGTGTTCTAAACACATCCTGCCACACGCCTTTCCGGCGGCTTCAAGGACACCGATTAGATGTAGATGCGGGAGACTGGATAATTGGAATGGCTAAACCTCGGCGAGTAATTTTTTTCATCTTTCACGTGCATATTTATAGATAAACTTGCAAAATATAGCAGCAGGCATTTAGTTGGCATGCCACATTAGCATAAAGCTTGGTGTCGGTGCATTCTTCGATAGAACCACGATTTTAATGAACTTATTTTCAGAAAATAGTATTAAATTGAATGATGCTGCAAAAGATATCTGATTGGGTGACTGAACACTACCAGGTCGGTTAAGTATGACCCGTCTGTACCTTTGATGACCACCGCAATCGTTAATAGAATTGAAATCAGGCTTCTTTTTTTTTTACAACTGTGGAGGAATATGTGATAGTTTAAGGTAGGTAGGATTTTTGGGACGGGATGAAACGTGGGGAGAACTTCTGTGACGGTCTTATCCACAGGGGGACACAGTTTCACGTCCCAATCGACGGAGGGATTGATGTAAGACGTAATTAAAGCATCTTCCACACATGACAATTGGAGATAATCCTTCACCGCTGGGATTCAAACCCGAGCCCTGATGGGCGTGAGTTATCAGGTTTCTCGACATAAGAAGTATGCATAATATCTGATCGGAATCCATAGAGTTATTTTGCTGATTAGTTTTGAGTCCATGCTCAAATATGTGCAGCATCTCAATTGCCTCCTCAAAATTGATGTGATATAAATAAATAAAAGGGCATTCTAGCCTCTGCACAGAATTTTAATTTTGTTTCGCGGGAGTTTCCTGTTTATGGTCCTTCGCTTGTGATTAGGTTTTATTGAAGCTGGACCATGAGGGCAAACTTCGAAGTGTTTCGCAAGCCCCCTTAAGGACATATGGCAGAGTGTGATTGGGCGCTAGCCACGAAAAAAAGAGGGAGAGAATGAAGTCTGTAAAAGGTAAAAATCATTTGATATGATAAGGTGTGCTTCTGCTTGTGTTGTGGACGTGAATTTTGCAAGGCACAAAGGATTCCGCTACTCTATCTTTTCGACAGTTTTCATCATGACGATGATATTGTATGATGATATAGTGTTTTCTTAAATGCCAAACTGCTGGTGAATTACAGTTCTTGATAATTCCTAAGATTTCAGAAATAAAACCACACTATTGGTAACATTATCCCGAGATACCTCTAATAAAATCACTTCATTGGTAGCATTACTCCTAATAGATTCAGTTTACCGCTAAATCTTCAGGGGCTTCCGTCCCTGATCCTGCGGTGCTTGTCGAACTAGTGCAAGTGCCTTTTTTCGGTATCAGTTTTTCCCAAATTGGGAGCTTATTCTGTAGTTCCTTCAGTTTTTTTATCAGTGTTTTCCGAGTTCATTCTCAAGTGCTCGCTTAGTATTTGATAAATATGGTACATCGCAAGAGAAAGAGCCTGTAACTCGCATCTTGTTTTCTCTAATTTTGCAAAAATACACCTTAAGGTTTTTTCTTCCAAGACGGCATTGCAAGCGGCTTCACCATGGCTGTGTTTTTTTTTCGTGTATTAGATATTTCTGGGAATCCGCAGGCGGCACTGGCAAAGGAACTTGCCCACCCCTGCCCTGATGTGCTTTTTATTTTACTCGGCGTTGGGGTTAGTATTGCGTGAGCTCTACCCCGCACCTGCCAAACCAGCGTTCGGGTTGATTACTGTGGTTTTTAGTCGAAAAATACCCCTATTCCCTCGGTGGGGCTCGAACCCGTGGCCCGGTGGTCATTTTACACTCACCAGACTGATGTTGACGGGCAATTTACGTTAACGAGGTTCACGAAGGGGGATATGATAAATATATATAGTGGCTGCACGCGTTTATCGTAGCTCATATAAAAACTTTCGGTTGTTGCTGATCGCGAACCGTACAGCTCCCTGTTAGAGAAGAAAGATTGTCCCACCAACTTTCAACTATGTCCTACCATCACGGCAGTGGAGTAACCTGTCCTGGGTTTTTGTTTTGACCCTGGGAAGTCCATGGAAGGCTTCCTTGGGAGCAGCCTTAATTAAGAAAAACAAGAGCGAGAGGTGCCGTAGGTAGGTGTTTGCGACCCCCGAATACGCCACCTCTTCAAAGTTGGAGTATTTTTCCCTCGTTTTCACGCGGAATGGTGCGCCCTTCCTACGCCAACAGGGGTTTATGAACATCAAGAAAAACTCCTGCGTGAAGAAAACATTGCTTTCCCGTCCAGGGAAACATACATGTCCCTGTCCCCGCCCCCCCTTTCTAACTCCCTCTGCGTTGAGTCATCCAACCCGCCACTAAGCCTCGCCTAGGTAATGGAGATGGGTGAGATGGGCGAGGAATTTCCATGCAGGATGTGTTTTATTTTTTCCCAAGGTACGCGAACGGTCTCAACGGCTTCGCCTTTTTAGATGTCGTGCTCCTCCCGCTAAATAGGAAGCGGCACTTAGAGCATTAAAATCTGGCAAGGACCAGCTACAGTGTCCTTTCTGGCGAATGAAAATTTGCTGGCAAACGAAAATGTGGAAAAATGCGGATCTTTTACGGGCTTGAAGGTAAATTTAATTTGCTCTCAATTTTTTTCAGCGATAATTAGTTATTCCGCTCGTAGGAATGTACCCGCGAATATATTTTTTTCATGGAATATTGAAGCCAGTTTGGTGAAAGATAATGCTGATGAGCCAATACAAGATTATGGGGTCACCTTTTGATTTTTTTTTCTCTCGGCTTTTTTCACCTGAGCGGAATGTGCGCCACTGTAATTAATATCGAGATCGACATTTATGAGATATGTGACCAGAATTTTGTTCAAACTGCGCTTTCGACCAATCGCGGCTGGAAATATAGCACAAACGCCCGTATTTTGTTAACGCATCGTAAAAATCTCCTCATAATCGATTTTTTCCTTCTAATAAAAAAATTCGAGCAAACCAAATTATCTTTTTTATTTGGATAGATTATTTTTCATTGCGATAAATTGATAATGACTCCTTGAAGGGTATCTTCAATTGGGTTCATCGATTGTTAAGTTAGTTATTGAGTCAGACTTAGAAGGTTGATTTTTCTTTTAATACTAGCCATTGGAATCTGAACTGCGGGTGATAAATTTAAAAGTATGCAATTCCATGAACTTATGTTTATTTCCGTCATTATAACGGAAATAAGGGAACACAACTATCGGAAATACTCTTTTGGAATTTCGATGTTGTCTCTTCTTTTAAGTCATTTTGATATCAGAAAAAGATTTTTTTAAATAATAAATATCATGTATCAACCCTCATTCACCAATATAACTAATTATTAGAAAGAGATAATTTTATAATCGTCTTAGTGTCCTAATGGATTTGAGCTTATGTAGACTAACATAAAATTTAATAATATACTTTTAGACGTGATAATGACGCTAACGACCAAAGGGACGACCAAAAGGACAATGAGCTCCTTTCATTAAGTACCTATCGTAATATTTCTTCTACATTTCAGTATTTTTCATACATTCTTAATATTTATAATTTACCAGGAATATACCAGTTCTTCCTACGGACTTAAACGTTAAAATTTTTTTCGAATCGTTAAATGAAGTCAAGCTCCCTCCCCTACCCAGTACGTTCAACCAAAATACGTTGTAAGAGAATTGTGAGGAAGGTATACTTCTCAAAAAAGTTCTCCATCCGTCCTTTCTACTGATCGTGCCCCATATAAAAATGTCTGTGTAAATCTGCAAGGCTCCTGTGGGGGTCCTGGTTATTAACCGTACAGAAGAATACGCCTGGATCTTAAGAGTTAACGCAGGGATTAAGTTATTCTAGGAAACCTGACTCCTTCCGGACGAAATCATCACAAACACCCACTGTCCTGTCTGGTGTGCGAGAAGAAGTGTTGCGAATCAGGGTGCACGCCTGTTAGGGAGCTGAAGAGTGGTCAGGGGTTCAAGGGGTTAAAGGGATTGCGAAATGGGAGGTACACCCTGCTCAAGCTGTAGCAAACGCCAAGTTAAAGTCCAGACGTTTCTTCATTGGGCTCCGCTTATACTTTGACTTGAGCAGTTCAGAACGATAGATCGTTTGAAAGGCAAGAAATATGCCGACACAATAGAAAAAATTTATTGATAAACTTGAAAAAACTTAAATGCCGACCACGTCAAAATATACTATTATTTTTCACCATCTAAAAATATATCACGTGAACTACTCAACAAGCGTAAGCTCTACAGCTTTAGCGATGCCTAAATATACGAATAAAGTAAATTGTTAAAAAAATAAAACTTGATTAAAACTTATTTGATTAAAATTTTTACTTGTTGGCGTGACGCTTAACGTAAAATTTGCTATTCAGTCGTGGCTAGAATTCGATATTGTCTACTGTCCTTGTTTAGATAAAAACTTTTAACGGCTTTACGGCGCACCCGATGACTTTTTTCGCTCATTTACCAATTTACCAATCCGATTTAAATCAAGATTTTTCCCTGCGTACTTGACAACGGCTGCAATCTGTACCCCAGGATTATTCTTCGAATAGGAAGAAGAAACGAAGGAGGAAATTGTGTTTTCCAAGTGAGAGGAAGTTCACGCATTGCACATAATAGTTGGCATGTTGCGTCCAAAAGATATTAATTGGCAGATTTTCTTTGATTAAGCCACACCAGCGTTTCTTAATTGACTTATTATGTGTGTTGCAGGGCTGAATGCTTGGCGGAAATTTGTATAGGGTAATTGGGAAGGAAAACACAGTTTTCTAAAGCGTTAAAATGTGCACCAAATACTCTAATACTTCGTCTGAAGGCCGTAACGATTGTCAGAGAATGTCATTCCGGTGCACCTCAAACTTGTGTGGGAACATCTCTCCTGCCGCTCTCAATTCACTTGGTGCCGACGTCACTTGATTTCATAGTCTCACGCCTTGTGTGCTGCACATGCAGCACGACAGAGCGTTAAACAGACAGCCACGATCGTCTGACATGGACACCACTCGAAGGGGTTTTCCACAGCTCGATCCATCGATTCCTTCACCACATCATTGCCCACTGGAAAAAGCATGTTAATTCGAAGCTGAGTTGAACAACCAATAAGGATTAGCTGGGTCGCCAAACTGCTCAAAATCCTTAATCACAATCCAATCGGAAGTAGCATGAATTATTTCCGTAAACGTTAATTAGACAGTAATCCGTTACCACGGTTCCTGATCAGGATATAGAGTATCGCGAGTAATACGCAACTGTCTTGCTTAAAAGATGGCCAAAAATGAGTATAATGTGCGAAATTAAAGTGAAGAAATGGGGAAAAGGGTTATAAAACTAAAATTTAGCGAGCATTTCACATTGAGCGATCCGCTTTTAGAATAACCAATATCGTTTTCCAACCATATATAGTGTTACTGCCTTTAATTTTTGAGTTTGAGTATAAATAAACATACATTACGCATTTATAAAATGAATACTTGGGTTTAACTTTATCAGCGAATTATTTCGTGTGGTTTTTAAATGATAAGAGAACTCACGCAAACAAATAATTTGTTTATTTGCCACCACCACCACCTGCTGCAGCACCGATGGTTTATTAATTACCTAATAAGCCAGTAAAGGAAAAACTTGGTATACACTAAAGAGACGCAGTGCCCCTACACATGCAATCAAGTTTTTATGATTTATATACTTTTGCCTAGTTAGTTAAATGACGTAGAGCGTATGGGAATTGTCCTTTCAGGAAGGAAAGTTCCTATACCAAGTACCAACCATCTCCTCGTATCAGCGACGAATTCTCTCCGGTGATGAGACTGTGAGTCAAGGCTTTCGCTTTTTTTCATCGCAGTTCTGCATCAGCATCTACGTGGTGCCATAGAGTAGGGTATTTACTATATGGTGGTGCCATACAAGCCACCGACAGGATATATGGAGGGATAGGGAAATAGAAATAGAAAAAAGATTTATTACCCTAGGATAGGGAGGGTGCTTCCAAACCAGAAAGGCACAATCAAACTTATACGCTTCTCGAATGCTAGTGACAAATGGAGAGGGAGCAGTATTTATGTGATGGAAGGGCATTCTACCAACGGCTTTGCGTGAACAAAATATCTAATTATGAATTGCTACTCTACGCATGCAAGACGAGTCGCTAGTTGGGCTGGCCAATATATAACAAAAAATTGAGTATATTAACCAGAATACTTAGCATAATATATTGTTATATGTTGTTATATTGTTTCCTTAGCGTTGCTTATGACAATTATTATTCCATTCCCTTATCGTTCGCGGGAAAAATGACATTTTTGAAACCTTTTCGTTACACAGTTTCTCTTATTTTCGTTATCTCCCTCACCGTATTTTGTCAATTGGGGTCAATAAGGAATTTTTAATGTGACTTGAAAATGGACTTAGCATTAGAAATTATAATTTATGCAAGATTTTTAACCTATAACTTAGACTTCGGTCGGTGAGGAATTCCCAACCTAATTCTTCTTATAATCCAGTTACACTACTAGGTTTATAACTACGTCGTTTATCACTTCATCGCTCCTCTTCACTGAACACGATCTAATTCGGCAATCAGCCTCGCTTCGTGAGTATCCCATACATTGGATACATATGCAAAGTGGTGACTAACTAAAAAAAGATAAGATTACTCTTTTACCCTCTGGACGAATTTACTCAGTGCTATTCTAATAACTCCATATATTCTTCTTGCATTAAAACCGTCCTAGCCCCAAAAAACAGCAATAAAACAGCCCAGGACCCATAGCAGCCGATTTTAAAAAAAGACTATTAATTATTTCCTCTTTCTCCCATTGTTTTGAAAAATCTGTAATTCTGCTAATATATAGGAATTATCGCTTTAAGATTTAGGAAGTACGACATTCGATCGCGATAAAAAAAGTCATGTTTAATTTAATTTCAGGGTAGATTGACCCATGATAAAATATTACGGCTGGAGGAAAAAAAAATTGGCGTACGGTTGTGCGACGGTGGGCTCATCATGTGACCATGAATGTGTCGGCAGGAGGGCACGGCCGGGCAGCGCGATGGCATATACCCTTGAACTTGATCTTGGACATCACTGAACGAGTCGAAGTTTTCATTGGACCATGAAATTAAAACTTACCTTTAGTGTTAAATTGATCGCGCTTCGATTAGAACTGTTTTATCCTCTTATTTCCACGAGAATAATTAACATTTCATGAAATCCGTTGAGGAAAGTAGTTTGTTCCGGCTTTTTCAAAACGAGCAAGCTTCGAAGGCAGATCTGCTGGAGTACCGGTAGGCCGCCTATTGCTTAGAATATTAAGATGCTTGACGTTTCCATGGCCAAAGGGATTCTAGTTTCTCCGTAAACTGGAAGATATTACGGCCTGTGACTCGGGTCTCCCCTCGACTCTTTAAGAGCCCAAGTTTGCAAAACGCTTTGAGGCATCGTTGCCATGGAGACTGGGAAACGAAGGGAATCCACATGCCAATATTGCAGTGAGGATCCAAGCGGTGACATTCTATGGAGATGAACTTCGAATAGTTTGTGATGTAGTTTCGCTAAAACCGTATCTTACAATGAGATGCAAAGTGATTCCGAGTTACTCAGCAGAGATACATGGCAATTCCTATCGAGAGTTGTTGCCAATGAAATTTTGAAATCCTTTCAAATATGTAAATGCTAGATAAAATTTTGTGTAGAGTGGACAAAAGAGGGCAGTGCTTAAAATTTCCAAGTTTATCAAAGGAAAGGAGGCTCGTCTGATGAATAAATAGCTGTAATACCTATGAATTTGGCCCATTCGCAAATATTGTTGGATTGATAAGCGTGTCTGTTAATCACATTAAACAAATTACATTCGAATTAATTGTGAGCAGAATTTCAGTTTTTCCGCTTTCTTGGATTAAATTCCCGTACGTTTTTATTTGAGCATGAAATTGGGATGATTCACATGGCTAAAATTTAAATTTTCTTGTTTTGATTTTGGGATTTTAATTCTTTCCGTAAGATAGTGTATTTCCGTAAGTTACTCGATGGAGACATCGCAAGGCGTATTTATGGCATTACGAGTATTTACCTGTTTCTTAGACTAATCTCAAATTCATACGTGTGGGTATTAGAAAGGCAAATATTTATTTATAATTTAAATATTTTATTGTTTAAAATCCAATAACGTAAAGCAAATGCAATTAAGCTGCAACATAATAAATCGATTATGAAAAAGACCATTGACCTAGAATTGAAGTCAATGTCACTCATGGAAACTTAGTGAGAGAAAATCAATTTGCAATAATTGTTTTTAATAGATAATTGAAGACTTCCAGAGTTGCTTTTTGTTTATAAGCACTCTGGTTTCATGAGATTATTATGAATTATAGTTTTTCTGCAGTTTCATTTTACCAAAAAGTAGTTTTGGGACTATAAAATTTTCAATTTACTGGGATACTCCTGGTAGTGTTTCAAGCAACCCAACCTATGTTTTTATAACTGTACAACATACCCTTCAAGGCACCGCTAGGTTGTGTTTTCAGGGGGTGATTCTAAAGCCAGACGTGCAACATAAAACTACGTGTTACTTATATGTTGGTTATTTAATGGAGAAGTTATGTGACTAAAATTGTGAAAATAATTTTTGTAAACGGGTTACATTCACAACGGTATCTAAGTCTAAAATACTACTATATGCATGCGAGACGAGTTACTGGTAAGGGTTACAATGAAATATGATAAAATAATTGCTACAAACTAGGCTAATAGCACTATCGCCGGCCATTATTCTGATCCATTATTTTTTGCGGAAAATTGTTGACATCTTAATCCTCTCGGTTCTACAATTTTTATCTATTTTTATTTGATCTCTCCTACCGTAATAAATAGAGCGGGGCTAGCCAAGCGTGTTTACCATAATCACAAAGGGCCTGCTTTCAATTTATTCCCGGGATTTATCTGATATTTACTCTGTTTCTCTTACCTTTGTATGATGGGGTTAGTAATACATTTTTAATATCACCACGCATGAGACTTGCTTCCAATTTATGGAAGTGATTTTATATGTGATTTAACCTTCAGGGAGTGAGTTATTTCTGACCCTGTTCTTCTAATAATCTAGGTCCGCTACTATTTATCACTACTCCCATTTTTCAAATCTATTTCCTATTTTTTTTGCTCATAATCCAATTTAGCGATCAAGCCGGCTTTGTGAGAGTCCCATGTGCTGACAGAGTATTCTAAAAGATGCCTAACTAGCGAAATATAACTACAGCTCTTTCACCCTTAGGTCACATTTCCACAATAATTATAAAGTCAGGTTCTCAGAATCGTATATTTTATCTACTTTTTCTAAGTGAAATTAATCATCCATCATTAAGTTATCTGGAATGCATTATCAAAATTTAAACGTAGCATTTCTATCTCTACGTTATGATTTGGATTTCTAATGAGATAAAAGAACCTTTAAATTTGAATATCATGCATAATGCTAGCGCAAACACTTAAAGCATAATAATGATTTTTAACCCAATGTCATTTTATAGTTAATCATTTGGAAGTTGGTGATTGAAATAAAGAATAATTTGTACTTTATCTTAATATCGACAAATATAGAAACTTATTGAAATTATATATGTCAGTAAATCTAATAGAGTGTTTTTACATTACATATTAAAAATGCAATCGTTTTCCAGAAGTTGGTACCTACACCACAAGTTAATTAAAAATGAGAATAATCAGAAATCATTATTCAGAATTTTCAGAATTGAGTTTGAGAAGTCAATCTTTACTGGCGAAATTCTTCTCACTACAGTGAAGTTATACACTGTTCTCACAGTAAATTAATTTGTAAAATAATTAAATTTTCCATAGGATTGAGTTAGAAATGTTTCTGTTTTTCTGCATTTTTTAAATGTAAATACAGGTTAAAATCTAATTTATCCTACCCATTAAGGATTTATATGCTTGTTAATGGACGTGGAAGATTATTAAAAGAGGAAAACCCACGGTCGCATTCTCAAAAGAAAGGAAACTCATAGAAGATGATCACGAAACTACTCGGTTTCGTGCGTGCCGAGTAAAAACCAAATTTCATGCAAGAAAAGATGAAGGAATTGAACGCGTTTTTTTTATAGTGTGCGACGCGTGGTCGCCAAAAGACTCAGCCCGTAAAGAAAAAAGAAGAAACTCCTTCTTCGCCCATGCATTAGCATAAATGAGCATTGCAACAGCAGATTATTACACTTATTCAACATTTTGGATTTGTGCTATTATCGGTGCATGGAGGTCAATCAGAGCAATTTTTTAAATGCTGACTCAATAAACATTTTTTTCATTATTCTTTCATCGTTCTCCAGAAACAACTTGTTGATTTTTTACTACATGACTTACCTACAACTACCTATTTTTGTTCAAGGGCGAATCATCCCTTTTTAATATAACCTTAAAATTGAATCAATATATTCCTTGGCGATACCTTGAAACTGGTCAGATATTAATAATAAACTGTGAGAGTGTATATAATTCATCTATTATTTATGCTGTCAGCTGTTCATTTCTGATTCCAAGATTATGTGTCGTATTTCTATGCTACTTGGATTTCGAAATAGCTAGTTATTGAATTTAAAGCTTCCGATCGTGAATCCACTGACGCGATATCAATCTGCATTCCCCTGTGGAAATCTAGTACACACACAAGACAGTCCGTGTGTTGCCTGTCCTGCGGATACAGTTTCTGAATGTATCTTCAATTGCTCCGTCGTATGTAACAACTCTTTCCTATGCTTACGGATTTTCAGTTTCCGTTTATCCCACCGATTTTCTGCCTTATTTCTGAGCTCTCAAAAATTCACAGTGAAAGAGGACGCCTGGGTAGCTTAACTGGCT
>LYUA01002279.1:241587-253704 GCA_002093875.1 Calopteryx splendens | reverse complement strand
CCACAGGCCCCACTCCCATCCCCGCAAACGCCCTTACCCGCTTCCCCCTATTTCCCGCTTCCCCCCTCGCCTCATTCGCGTCTCAACAACGCCCCAATTTGAATCGAGAGTGGGAGAGGGCCACGCGCGCGCACCATCGTCGGGGTTGAATGGAAAAAGACGGCATTCCTTAGATGCGAGAGAGACCCCCCGCCCCCTCCCTCGCGTGTGCCCCCCCTGCTGTCGGTCGCACGGACATAGGGAGGAGCGAGAGGATCGAATTTCGCCTCGTGGGAGGGGAAAGTATCTGCGAGGAGATAACGAAAGGGAGCTGGTGGAGAGGTAAAAGAAAAAACGCATTCGAATTCAGTTACCCAAAACTTCATTAATAAAGCGGGCATTCGCGGCCACTTCTGCCAGACGTCTTCTTCATTTACATGAGGCAGTGACGTAGCCTGGGGTGGTTTGGGTGTTAACCAGCTTACCACTCCCTCAGCTCCACCCCCAGCCCACGATGGATTTTTCAAAAATTCTAGGTTTTCGGAGGCATTTATGACGAAAAGGAAATCAGAGCGGTACATGCAAGGAGTGCTTAGTGTATTTAAGTATTTGCACATGAAACTGTCACTGGCCAGTGTGCGGGATGTGTATTAGCCAGAATGATCTTTCTTGAAAACCTCCCCAAAATCGTTTTCATCCACGTTTTATTTTTTTAAATAACACGAACAATATTTGTTGTAAGAAGAACTTCCTTTTCATATTGGCAAATTTAATGCACTCTAACCACCGGTTCCAATTTTTATTCATAATTCAATTAAAATGGCGCGGTTCGCCTCATGAAATGCAAATTTGTTATGACTGTCAATTCCAAACACTTGGAGCTAATAAATCCCTTCCGTTCAGATGCCTCGTTTCCGAAAGGTTTAAGTACATGTAATGTAACAAAAAAAATATTTTTTAAAATATCAACGTTGATGTACCAGTAATACCTAATTAATCTAAAATGTCAATACTATGTGGCAATATAAAGTGGTGTTATCAAGTCAAAATCCAATATTTTTTTCATAGGTAAAAATAAAAAGCATTCTGGCGATGATAAAAACATGTTCATTTCATTGTTGACTCATTTTCATGAATATAAATGTATTCTTAATTAAAAATTTTTCTTACGCATCATGTAATTAATTATGTAAAAAATAAGAAGACTAAAATAAACACTAAATTTGGAGGGCGTAAACTAAACTAGGTAGGATAATTCACCCATTTAGGAATTGTTTTGGGCAAAAATGGCCAGAGTAGATATATAGATATATGAGCGGCGACTTACACAAATTATTGGTACAAATTATAGACATACGAGCCCTCTTACGTCTTTATCTGTAGGGCGAGATTAAGACCCTTCCACCTTATTAGAACATTATAGGAAAAACATTTTTCGACGAAGGAGCTTTTAGAAGCGGGCTGATGATAGAGACCTTAATTAAATATGTAAAGGAAAAGGAAGTGAAAATACTGATTGGAGCTGAAAATTGGTTAATTATAATGAATTTTTTGAGGGTATCAAGTGCCATGTTCGGCGGGACTTTAGAAGGGCAGCAATTCTTATCGCCTGGGTATTTCAAAAACCTTCCATGGTACGTAGACTACTGTTAAAAAAATATAGCTTCACTTCCAATGAATAATTATTCCTAACTGAAATTTTCCCCGTCTCAGTAGTTACTTATTACCACCGTGATACATCTTTCTCCCAACCCTACTGTTAGTTTTTTGAAAATGCTACAGCTTATCTCCTAGACCTTTCGTTTGGCAAACACAAATGTCAAATACGGCATATTTAATTTTCTACTAACGCGAGAGAAAGTGTGCGGACTACGCGAGAGGGACAGAGGTAAGCTGGATGATCTGTGCCAATGACCGAGAAATCGAAAGTTCAAGAATGGTATAAGATTGAGGAAGGAGGCAAATGGGATCGACTGGACCATATTGCACTAAAGCCATCAACTTCAGCTTCCAAAGGGTATTTCGAAGGAACCGAAATAGTTTAGTTCTCAAAGGGAATCAACTTAGTCGCGCATTTAAAAGCTATGTCCTCAAAATGACGGATCTGATCTATTGATTATGCCATTGGTCATGGCACTTACAGCCTAATTTTACATGAATTTTGATCAAATTGGATAAAATAAAGGTGGAATGGTTACGATTTGTAAGGAATGTTTTGACAAAATTACGTCGATATTTTATTGCGCATTCTAAATTTCGCGTTTTTACGAACACACTGCGACACTACTCATATTATATTTTCAATGGATGACCTCGTAAGAATATACAAGCAAGTGGAGCTGCAATGAATCAAAATTTATCATAAAGAAATTAAAAAATTACAATATGCTGTACCTCTAAATGCACATAACTTTAGGAACGAAGCGTAATATTTTACACGATAGTAACAGAAAATGAACGTGATACGTTTCAACCTCAAAAAAAGTCTAAGGCATACCCGATAAAGATGCAGATTCATAGTATTATAAAATGATTTTCTTGAATCATCCGTTAATTTCTTCTATGCAGTTCTTTAAATTCAATCCCAAATCAAATTAAAGTCTCTTGTTTTTCGAATGAACAGTTACTTTAGAAGCTAACATATTAGGTTTAAAAATTCACTATATTAGGTTTTCGCTAAAATTCACATTTTCCAGTGACTATTGAGTAAAATCACACATCAAAAATAAATGTAACATGAAAGCACCTTATTCAATTTTTAATGTTAAAGTTTATGAGTGCATTTATTAGGCATAACATTTTATTTCTTAAATTCTTAGCCCTAACTCTTAAATTCGGACTTTGCTATGTTGGGCCAATATGGCCCATGATTTGGGACGAATATTTCTGTACTGTGTGTCCTCAAGTAAAATATCACATAATATTCCAAAAATTACGTTGGTGCCCATGTGGAAAATTCTGCTGTAAATTATTTTTCTTCCAAAAAGCAAGTCTTTCCGCTCTAATTCAAATACTATTTAAGCGTATTGATGAACATTGGAGTAAAGTTTACCTCTTCACCGTCAAACAACACAATTAAATAACTTTATTTAGCTGAAAGCATGATGAATTGAAATTATTCCGAAGAAAGTAAGTTAATGACCACGATGAGCACTTAATGACTCATTTTTTTCAACATCATCTTCCATAGGCACATTTGTATAAAGATGCTATAAACGAAATGGTGAAAGTATAAAGGTGTTAAATAAATTCCATCACATAAATCACTTTCGATTCAGTGGAATCATATTGTTGAAAATTCCAGATCGAAAGAGAATAAATTCGTCGAATAAATTCAGAGTAGTTTGAAATAATTAATTTTTTTATTCCAGTGTTAAAACATACTCCGCAAAATTCGAAACTGATCAGAATTTACTCCTCTTTATCGATTGTATCACTTGTTGAACCAGGAAGATGCCTACCACAAGGCAGAGAGAAAAGGATGGATCATAAATTCAATGCAAATGAAAAATGAAGTTATGATTACGTGATAGATTTCACGATAAAGTCGTAAATTTGGCCATTGATACAAAAAACGATCTTTCACAAAATAAATTACAGATGACTAAATATAAAATTACTAAGGTTAGCACAAACATTTTAAAATAACCAAGCTGACCTAATTTCTAACAATCATGACCAAGACGTGATTTACGTGCTAACTCACTGTTAAACCTCTTCCTCATTTCAAAGACGCCGAGCTAAAAAATGTCCATATTGAATTTGTCATTAGCAAATCATTCTTTCAGAGCGATCGACTTTGGCTGAAAATGAGAAAAGCACAAAGGGAAATGAACTGACACCAACAGGAGAGAAATTTTCAGAGGGAAAGCATTCAGAAGAGAGCACTCTACAAATGTGATTACGAGAAAACGAAACTGAGTTTACGTTCGGCCATTCGAAGGGAGGCTTTCAAATGAAAGCTGAAAATTCGCAAGGTACCTATTTCCAGGTTTAATTTCGCAGCTGCGTTGTTCAAGGGACGCGCTAAGGCTATCGATTAACTTGAACCATTTACGTATCGACTTAGGGAAAATTTTCAGTGCAATTAAATAATTCAATGGGCTCATCTCCTCAACGAACTCATTAAAAATTACGGAAAATCCACCAGGTTGCGCACACGAATCTCTCCTTTGCGGATTTTCCACGGACATTGCAAGTCATCAAGTTTTTCCCCATCAAAAGAATATTGACGGCACCAAAATGGACCAGAAAAAAAATTCCTAACTAGGTGACGAGGCGTCTTTTGATCGAACAAGAGCAGAAAAAGAAAGTGCGCGGGAGGGGGGGAGGGAAAGAGGATGCATAAGGGATGTAACGACGGTTACTCCCCACAGTGGAGGTGCGAGCCATCAGACGAGGGTTGGCAGAACGAAGTCAATAACTATCCAAACGTGTATTCTGAGCATCCCTTTGTTAGAATTTTATTATTAAAGCACAGCCTTTCCCCTTGAACTTCAATTTTATCGAGCCATCTTCTTTAAAACTTCTAGTATCCAATTAATTTCAATTCATTTGACTGTGGGATTACCGATCTTAGTCTTATTTCTGATTAATCTATTTTTACTTTTGAGGAAGTTTTTCCTTCACAATTAACAGTTAAAATTACCTTCTCCACCAGAATTAACAGTTTTGGAATCACGAGTAAAGTAACTATTGCAAAATTTTGAAAACTTGAAACAGATACAGAGTTTAATGATGCAATAATAAATTGTACCAATGATCTTTTTATTTACGCATTCATCCTAAACTGGCAATTAAAATAACTTTTCCGGAATTTATATTTCTCCAATTACGAGGAAGGTGATTAGTGTAATATTTCAAAGCTTTTATGCGAAAAGCTATATATAATTACATAACAAGAGCCTTCTTAATAATGAATCATCTCGAAAAATTTTAAACGGATACAAAAGAATGGCAGATATACCTCACAACCAACATTCCTTTCAAACTTAAGCAGCAGCCTTCAAGCAGCAAAATAATTCCCACTAGAAAGTTAATATTTACGCGTGTTAAAACGGTTAGGCTTTCATACAAATTAGCTCACACGTAATAATAGGAGTACTAAGCACTTGGCTCAAGAGCGATAACTTGAAACTTAAAACATATCCACCTAGATCGTTGAAAAGTTGCATCCTCGTTCTAGAGCGCTATTTTATCGAGGGTTCGTTACAGTGGAAATGATGAGCCAGTTATAAAAAATTATTTCATATGCCTCATAGATACTTCCTACACGGATAGGATTTCTAAGGGTCCAGGAGTGTATTCAATATTCCTTTCGTACACCCTCAAGAGTCATAACAATCCTCTCCAAATTGCAATGCCCCATTATAGGCTTGCCTACACCATTGTGGCGCTACATACCAGCGCATGCAAGCTTAAAATGATGATATAAATCGTATAAGTGGATGTTCCTTAAAGTTAAGAGTCTGGAATCATTGTTACACAATTATTTGCTACGCTTAAAAGGAATGTTTATGCACAGATTTCAAAAGATATTTTGCGAGTTCAGTTTTACTTTTATTCCCCAAGTGCTTCTTTTTTTCTTCGCATCCACAGCTATCCCTAAATCTGAGGTATGGATTGTATTTGTTTAGCGACGCAGGGGCGATATTGAAATCACTTAAGGCGATAAATCCCTATACATCAAATAAAATAATCGTGAAGTACATAAATAGATGTGCCATTTTCAGCCCATTCTATATTCTTCTCTGAGGTCCTGCGCAGATTTCGCGACCGTGAGACAAAATTCACACGGTAAGTTCCTCAACTAACTTATAGTTTATGCATGTAAATTCTTCTAACTGGTAACAATGATTAACATTAATTTAATTAAGCCTCAAAATAGGGCAGTATAACAGAACAAGTTTTTACTTGGTAAGAGTTTGTGAACAAGTTTTTACTTGGTAAGAGTTTAAATAATTATTGCTTATTTGAAAGCAAAGCATGCCTCAGTCGAATATTCGATATTTCTCTAATAATGTATTCTTGTGTATTTTTATTCATTTCAAGTCCATCGATTAGCTTAGTACGCTGACCAATCCTGAGTTTTGAATAAAAATATACGGTGGCACAGTAGGAGGAAAAAACAATATGACTCACCTGCATTTTAAGCGTTAGCCTTTTTCACCCGTTTGATTCGGCTCTTCTAGTCAGTCTCAGCTGTATCCGTATGTCTTGTGTACCTTCTATCCCCACTTGAATCTCTTTTTCTTATCCACAAACTTTTTCCATCTTTTATTTGTTCGACATCTTGTATCTTGACCAGGAAGGCTCAAGATTATCATCCTCTCGACCAAAAATGTCTCTCGGTACACAGCACTCCACATTTCCAAACGTACGAATTCCACTCTCGATGGTTTCTAAGCTTCCCCGGGCATTTCAATTTCTCTCTTTTTGCCACAAAACCGAACCGTCTGTTATTTTTCATTTCATTCACGTAAATAGTTTCAACGTCCTGCTCTTGCTTTCTTGGCATTCGGATCCATATAATTGTGATCGAATAACCCCATTCGTATTACGTTTTTAAACTTCCATAGCAGTTCTAAGACAATCAAACATCCTTGGTATTTACGCGGCCTGGAAAGAGAAAATTCCTTTGTTAAAATCATTTTAAGACAGTAATTATGGCTAATAATTCAAAATTAACACTTAAGTTCATAATTTTAAAATATTACGAGATCACTATCTGTACATAAATACACACATACATAAAAGGGTAGCACAATTATTTTGGTCTACTTTCAGAGGCTCTATTTAAACTACATCCTTACTTGTGTGTAGTTTCTCATGCATAGTGATAACGATAGCCAAATAAGAAATTTTACCTCTGCCTTGAGCGAGAAGACTATCTTTTTCACGACACTGAGAAGGTCAAGAAAGAAATAAATTTCCTTCCTGTCTCTCCCTCTCGCGAGCGGAACTTTAAATGAATAACGTACTCTTGGCAACACCTCCTTTGAAACACCAGGAAAGCACTCCGGACGGGTGAAAATGTGTTCTGAGAGCCGCCAAAAACAGTGAAGGGAGCCCCGGGTGCGGGCAAGAGGGAGGGTGTGAGCATTTTGCATCCACGGGCGGGTCGAGGAGTTATCGCGGGGCCAAGGAGGAAGAAGGCTTTGGGGAAAGCAAGAAACGCTGTATTTTTCTCCCAGAGGCTCAGCGGGGAGAAAAGGCAGAGAAGGACGGAGGGAAGGGGAAAGAAAGAGATGCAGAAAAAAAAGAGGGAGTGATAATAAGACGGAAGCAAAATTTGCGCATGATTCATCGCATAACTCGAGAGAACAATCTTAATCCTCCGATTAAAATTGCCCATCCTTAAGAGATCCTAACTTTTCGCGAAAAATTATTAAACGTATATACACGCCACTCGAGGCTGAAGATTTACCCGTGTATCCCCGATGCAGGATTTTAAAAAAATCTCTCTCACCTTAAATGAAGGCAGGCGTGGTAAATTGGTAAATCAAAGGACCATTAAATCATTTCGGGGCCATTTTTGTGGAAAGGGCTTCAAGTAGGTATTAACTGATTCAACTTATGGGAGAGAATAGCCGATGAGGTCCTTTTTATGACAAAAGACATGTAGTGTTTTCTTCACCTAGACGCCAGCCTCAACTAATAGCATTAACGTACCAAGCCATACAAGGATTAGCGTTTTGCCGAAAAACCTTCTCTGCGAATATTGCGACTTAATCCCGGAAATTTCCAATTTCCGATTGCTACGCAGCACACACGTAAGATTTCGTTGTTTTATAATTTCCAATTTCAGATTACTACTTACTTACTCTCGCAATTTGATCTATCAAAGCCATTTTCTTCCTCCAGATGAATGTTATTTCGAATTTTTTGCGGTCTAAACTCCCAAAAAAAGGGCATCTTCATTTTCCTCCGCCTTCGCAGCCATTAAAGTGGCTCGTCAAGCCCATGTTCGGTGAGGATGGTGTTACATTCTCCAACTACGTACAGTCTCAGGATATTTTTGCGCCATTTTATTCGAGAAAAGCCGTTATCTCGTGTAAGTATTTGGACCCGCCTTTTTGACGTCGCTGATGGATGGCTCATCACGTTATTTCCAAACCAAAGAGTAAAATTGAACTTTTATTATTTTTATTTATTACGAGGACTAGTTTTAAAGAGTTGCAGAGGTCCGAAACAAAATAAAATAAATTTAATTTATACCCTCTATATTTTTTATTCTTCCTCGATCCAGGATACATCAGGATTCCAGAATTGAGGACACAGCATGTGCATATTCAATTAAAGTCCACAAAATAAAATATTTAATAAATTATGCGAATTTCTACATGTCTACTGTAATGACTGATAGCACCAACGAAATTAGTCCTTCGGCAGTGTTATGTAAGGATAGTGGAAACCCAGTGCACACTGAGATTTCTATGAGGATGTGCGTTTTAAACCGTCACATTTATTCGTGAGTACGATCTTAAACGCATGAGTCACAACAGCTCTTGGAATAACTTAAATTATAAAGCCTAATATAGATCATATTTCGTACCTATACAGGCTTTTGGAAAATTAACTTCACAGACTAAGTAGTTCTACTTAGAGTTTACTTTGGAAGATTTAAGATTCTGTCAGAACATACAGAATATAAAATACGTACGTTTTCAGTGCACTTTCCTTGCCTCTTCAGACATTTATTACCTGAGCTCTATATGTACTTTCACTTTTAGCTCACATACTGCCCTCCTCAAATAAAAGGTGCTGATATATATTGCAAAGTTCAAAGTATCAGCTTTCTTATCAAGTGTGTATGGGTCTCCTCTCAAAGAAATAACCCGCGAAAGATGCGGTTCCTCACGGCTAAAAAAATAAAACAGGCACGAAAGATCCCGAGCAGAATAGAATATTGAGCATAACATTGGATCATTCAAAACTTTGTATAAAAGCTCTTCAGCACTAGTTGATTCGAAGTCAATGAGGCAAGCCGTCTTTCATTAACTTGGCATACTTTTATCAACTTATTTACGGGACTGGATTATGAGTATTTTAAAAATAAATAACCCCTTCTTTTGCGGTAATTTGAGATTTAATCCTTGAATTGCATGACTGGATGGCATATAGATATGCTGAGCATCACTGACGAGACAGTGAACGAAGTGAAATTTGTATATACTCCCCTGAGATAAGCATAAGAGTCTTTCATGATCCGACCCCTTAAAATCATGTTTCAACACTGAAAAAATCCTCTCAAATTTTACCAATGAGGCATTTGCCAAGTTATTTCGGGATACAAACGTGATTTATAAGTATTTTCACTCCACTGCGCACCTAATGGCTTTCCTCCAGTGCCATTAAATAGACACTTCTCGCACGTGAGTTACAGCAACGTCTAGTTGTCACAATGATTTTTTTTATTCATGAGGAGGATAGATAACTGCATATCTGAAAAATGGTCTACAGGATCGAATAAGGCTGACCGTCGATCACGAATTCCTCCTTCCACCCGAAATGTCCTGAATGCGATTGCAACGCTCGGCTCCTTCATTTTTTTATGAACCCATGAATCAAAAACAAAAGAGAGCTTTAAGCGGAGAGACAGAATGGAATTTAAACAATTTTTATTCCTTTTGGTAAATCTCTATCGGAAGCTGAGAAAGGTATATATGCGTTTTAAATGTAATTTCAACATTCACATTGAATATTTAACTAAATAATAATGAATTATTTCAATCGCAAGCACATAGGATTCAAAATGGAAGAAGCAGCATTTTAAGCACAGGCCTCTATGGAACATTCATGGCAAACTTTAATCAATGAAATTGAAAACAATGTCGCACAGCTGAATTTGGCATTATAAGATTTTTATAGTGCTTGCTACGTTTACGCTGAAGCGCATTATGAGGCATCGAGGCCATCACACATACAGGGTACGTTGAAAAACAATATGCTAGGCGACAAAAGTAAGCTACAGAATATGAACTGTAGATTACGCGCATACATAGATTTGGTGAAGCTATTGGCTCCCGTCTAGAATGGAGAGAAAATAAAACTGTTAGGGATTTTTTTTCTCCCACCATCGATTTGCCACCCACACCAAATAGGGAAATTCCCTCCATCCCTCGGAAGGCACCCCCTCGGATCTTCGTTCTCTCAGTTGACACGAAATGTCTAATTAACATGCAAATTGTTAATTAGATCTCGACCTCTCCAAGGTCTCTCCAAATAAGCATTCCCTCACCCGAGGAACATGCGACGGGGAGAGAAAAGTGCAAACTTATTTATTTTTTTTCGCCATAGTGAAACCCGAGTTAGCACGTCCAAGAAATATTTCTAAAGCTTAAAGTTAATCTACATCAAGGAAAAAACACATTACGCGAAACGCGAGGGAAATCTGTTTCAGTGAAACACCCACTTTTTTTACTTTCTAATATAATGAAAATTGTTTCCAAACTGGCTGAAAAACAAAAACAAGTCTGTACATCAGGGAGGGAAGTGAAAGTCCCACATACGGCGTGAAGATAGACCATGAATACAAATAGGGCTGTCACGGGACATATTTAACCTGACACTCCTCCGACGAGCTGTGATAGTTCGAGTACCGCCGTGAAATATTTTCTTTCGCAATTTTTGACCTTGCCAAACAAAATAACATGAAAAATAAAAAATTCACAGCACATAATCGAGTACGTAATTGAAACTGTAGACTTTAACGTGATTTTTAACTGTAGCAAAGTTTTGTTGCAAACATTCATATTGCAAATCAATGCTAAAATATTATTTTGATGTCCTAAGGCAATCAATTGACGTATTCTATGATAGTACTTATGGTGCGTAACAACGGACGGAATTCGTGCTGTTTTTTTCAGTTTGGGGAAAAGGGAAAAATCATTTGGGGTCATATAAAAGCCATTTGTCTCCTGTCATTAATATTTAAACCATCTTCTTACTGTGATATAGGTAAGAATAGACTCTGCAGAAGTCTCCTGTGTCATTACATAGCCCTCATCTAACGTTTTTTCAGACGAAATTAAAATTTCAATGAAGCGTATTGCCTTCATCCTTCATCGTTTCCGTAGTCGAAATGAACATTTTTCAAAATACAACGGCTGTCCCTAATACATCCCTGGAGTCAAATCAAAAGAACTTATACCAAATGAATGAGAGCACAATGAATGATACAACAATTAATGATAAGGATTAGGGTAGGGGACAGAAGAGGAACGTTCTTAGGGAATATGAACAAGAATTAGAGGATTAAGTCAGCCACGATGATGTAAAGAAATGTGAGGACAGGGAAATAATGTAAGTATAAAATCACTTCGTTAACAGACCTTTTTTTAGAAGATGAGCCGTAGACATGTACAGGTATCTTTACCTACAACGTTCTATTAAACTATGTCATAACCTCGATAACTTTTACTTATTTGATTTCATAAATTAAATATAAAAATGAAATAATTAACATGCATCCGATTCTTATTTCACTTAAGAATTTTAGACAATGATACTTGCATCAATAAAGCATAGGTCCTTAGCATTGTTTCACGTTCAATATTTAAAAGAGTCATGTTGTTCTCCCAAGCTGAATGAGGCCATTTGAAATATCATTGCAAAGCAATAAGTATTAAATAATTTACGCAGTGCGCAATTTACGAAGTGTGAGCACACCGAGTGATTTTTTTAATCCATTCGTCATAGTTGAAGAATATTTTTCTAACAACTCTTAGAGATAACTGCGAAACATCGATGATACCGTCGTGGGACTATTTCTCCTATTCTCACGTTTTAATCACTTTTTCTCCACCCTAGGGTGCTTTTCTCTTTCCCCGGAGGGTTTTACACTAAGATTGCACGTGTTTACCCCGTCATGCTGGAGAAAGAGAAGGGAGAGATCAGAAGGAGAGGACGATTGATTTGATTGTGAGAAAATGCGGGGGAGGGGATAGAGGGAAGGCGGCGCAGAGGAAGCAGTGGCGAGGGCGGGGAGAGAAAGGGAAGCGGGGAAGAGGAGAGAATTGGATGGGCGAATGAATTGTTCGTTGGATTGGATGCCAATAAAACGAGCGGGCGGAGGAGGGAAGAAGTAGAAGGAAGAGACAAAGGTGGATATAGATAGGTGCGTTGAGTGGTTAGGGG
>LYUA01002279.1:228677-241517 GCA_002093875.1 Calopteryx splendens | reverse complement strand
TGGGGGTGGGGGGGGGGGGGGGGGGGGGACGGACTATCGGCGTGAGTG
The DNA here is from genome assembly GCA_002093875.1 of Calopteryx splendens. Lineage (NCBI taxonomy): Eukaryota > Metazoa > Arthropoda > Insecta > Odonata > Calopterygidae > Calopteryx > Calopteryx splendens. Next base: position 241,469 of record LYUA01002279.1, on the reverse strand, counting down.
AGTGAGTGAGTGTTGGAGGGAGGGAGGGAAGGGTTGGGGGCATTCCGAAATGGGATCTCGAGGAAAAGGATTATCTCTGAGAACTCCCGGACTGGAGAGAGAGAAAAGAGGGGCCGTGAGAGACGGTAGGGGAGAAGTGGTAGGGGAATGAATGGGGAGGGAGGGGAAGGAGGAGGAAAGGATCTGCTTTATGGAGAGAGAGTAGGATGGTAGACTAGACAGACAAAAGGACTTTATTTACAAGGACGAAATAGAGACCATTTAATCCTGTAACGTTTAAATAACTGATCAAGGATAAGAATTAACAAAATAGAGTTATTTGAATAGAAACACCACGATACACTTACCGACCAGTTGAAGGAATACTAAAAAGAGACGTAATTAATGTAGGGAGGAATGATTTTTTTTGTTAATAAACTATTATGCATAAAAAATTAGACCCAAAATATAAATGACGAAGAGGATGATAAAAAAGTACCTACGTGAAAATACTTTCGCACAACATTCGATGGAGTTAAGAAATATATAGAGGCAGACGTAAAACCTAAAAACGTACTTCCGCACGAGATATTTTGAGAGATAGAGATCACCTATAAGGTAGATGAATGCTAGGGAAGGACGGAGAAAAACTCTCGTAACGTTGAACGATTGAACCCTGGGAGGAAAGATGAAGCATGGTGAGAAGATAGCCAGCGGGCATGACGCAGGGGGAAGAAGAGTGGGAGAGGTGGCGGGCGGCCTGGGAATAAGGACTAAAGCATGGAGTCCTCTCCGACTCTCGGTTTAGTGTCGAAGGGGAATGGAAGAGGATTCCAAGGGAAGGGAGGTGATAAGCCGTGTCAAGGGGAGGAGGAGGAGTCAAAACCTTCGCCGTGACCAAAGAAAGAATGGACTGGAAAGGCGCTCCCGGGGTCAAAAGGGATTGCTGGTGAAGAGATGGCGGAGAAGCTAAAGGGAGCACAAAGAGATGGAAGGGGACCAGAGATTGAACGAGAGTAATGCAACGAGAGTAAAGGATAAGGGCGGAATCAAAGGCAGACAAAGACGGAATGGATGGTCAAAACGGGGATGGGAAAAGGTGATACGCTACAAAACACGGGGCATAAGGGAAGGCCTAATGAAGCATCGCATCACGGTTTGAGACGAAGTTTCGCAAAACCGACACTATTTGTCTATACCTTCAACGTCGATACAATTTTATTAATCCACACGATACATTGAAAGGGCCAAATGTTTCGCCACCTACTTGGAGACGTCATTACTCCCCCGCGGAGGATGAGTGATTAACCTATTATATCCGGGTCCGTAGCCTCAGATACAAAATCCGTGGACTAAGGCAGAGAGCCAGTAATCGCACGATGTGGAATTCAACATAGTGAATTACCGATGGGTTGATCTAAATTTATTAAGTCAGAGAAACTAAAAAAGTTAAATTTAACAATCTTTTTCAGGGACAATTTTAACAATCAACTCCAAAATAATTTAATAATATGTAATACAATGGTTCCCTGACCAAAAATCAGTCCGATTAACTGTGGCAAAATATGATTATAAGCAGTTCCAATAAGCTGTTTCAATAAGCTGCTTCAATAGGCAGTTTTTACGTCATTTCACTGCCACCTAGAGCGAAATTATATTTATACGTCCATGAAAGAATATAATTACATCATGTCAAAAAAGCTCGTAATTTAATTGGGAAGATTCACTGCCATAATTATCGTCATCATCAGTTCTGGCCGCTTTACGATTTGCCTTCCTATCAAATTTTTCATTTCCCCACAGCCCTTGTAGTGATTTTTTCCATACATTTTTTCTCATAACTCAAAATTTCCTTCGCCTGTAACCTTCCCCTTTCACAACCCCTTCCATTAAAGGTTTGTGCGTTGCTATGCTTCAGAATGGGTGCAATTAGTGTTTTCCATTTTTATGGCAATTATTTATGGTCTCCTCTCTCTCTGGGCTTTATTTTCGAAGGAGTTCCCCAACACTTACTTAGACCGTAAACTTTAGAAAATGTGTCCCAAAACAGGTTCCAAGAAAATACTCGAGGAACAACAATTCCAAGATATTATTTACCCTCCCTCATAAAAATATCCACATCAACGCTTGTTTACCACTCTCAACCTATATTTCAACGCTCCAACTTAAAAGTTTAATGCGCTATACCCATTTGCAGATCTTAGGCATGAGTCAGACACATGAAATAGTTTCCACGAACTTAAAATGGTCTCCCCACATTACGACGGGAACTTAGAAACCAGATCTCCTGGACAGACGAAAATGGGATTCCCCTATAAATGTTGAATACAAAGAAGAAGAGCATTCAAACGGAAATTCATAAGAATAAGTTCCTCCTTCATCTCCGTCTTAACGACCTGAGAGGAAGTAATGGAATGGAAACGTTCGCCACCTGCCCCATATGAGAAGATAGTGCCAGGAAGAAGGTCATGCTATTGTTTCGCAAATTAATAGGCAGAAATCCCAGGAGAGGAAACAAAAGCACTTGGTGTGATTCTCAAGGATCTAAGATCCTAGTCTCACCATTTGAAGCATATATGTGCATGCTAAATATTTTAATAGGTATTACTAGTTAAATACCACAGGAAAAAAATAGAATTTACAGTTTCATTCAATGCCTTTCTGCCAACTTTAGTGCACTTTTAGAGCAACACTGTAAGGTTTTTTAAAGTTACACTAGTGTTAAATGAAATAGGTTAGACGTGCCAATATGTTGATTTAATTTCACTGGAATGCTAAGCCGAAAGAAATATGACCATCCGAGGAAAATAATCAACATCAGCTAAGTTCAAAATACTGCAATTAAATTACTGCTCGATTAGTGACTAAATCAGTGAATATGGACACATTATTAAATTTAAAATGTAATATTCAAATTCATTAGAAAAATAAATTATTCCTTATGTTACGTTATTCAATTTCATCGAGGTAGAAATAAAAATATTTTTAATTCTTCACAGAAATTTCTCAAGTTTTGTGAATACTTCAAATTTTCCCTTGAATAAATATATAGATACTTCTGTTTTAGGTAAAATAAGAAGTATTTAAAGATTAAATTAACTTTAAAGTGATTTATTTCGAATCTACATCATTTCCCTTAGCTCCTTGGTCATTCCTACGTATGTATAAAGTCTCACAGTTTTTCAGTTTTAGAGTGCACTGCGTTAAAAAGTCACTATGTATGACAACTAGGCCTATTCAACAAAGAATGCTAATTTTTTTCCGCAATTTACTGTGCAAAAATATAATATTATGTTCTTTGTTAGCTTAGTTTGTAATGTTCATGCGGTTTACGGTCTTTTGATTTTACTCCAGGGAAGTATCAGGGGCAGACGTTGCAAGTTGAAAAATTATCATTTCGACTATGGAAACGATGAAGGATTAAGGCAATACGCTTCATTTAGTTACGCCTGAACAAATCGTTTTTTGATGCCTATGTAATGATACAGGAAACTTATTGAGAGTATTTCCTTACCTATAGCACTGTAAGAAGATGATGTTTTTTTAAAGATGGAGATAATCAATGTCAAAGGAAGATGGACCTAGATCCGCAATAACTGCCCTTACGGAAGTAAACAATACAACGCTGCTACCATTGTTAGAGAAGATCGTCAACCAGCATTAATAGAATTATCAGAAATGTAGAAAATTTCATTGAGTGTCGCCCACACGTTGGTAATCTCTTATAAGAAGACGTCTTTGCGTGCAGCGGGTTCCGAGACTGCTCGTACCTGAATGAAGGACGTTTGCGTCCACGTTGGATATCTCGCAAAAATCGAAGTAAAGTGTGTTCCTCATCCTCCCTCACCTTCCCCCATGAGACATTTTCCCAGTGTCAAGAAACGCCGTGGTGGAAAGCGTTTTTCATCATCATAGGTGAACTGTACGTGTTTCAACTGGCAAAGGCTTCCGCTGGCACAATACTAAAACTCAAATTTATAAAACTTTTACTTCGTATGCATCACACAATAAGCTAAAAATACAAAATAAAGTTCAGTTTTTCTACAATACAAAAATTTCATGACCTTTCTTTATTGAACAGTCCTCATACTTTAATAATTTTCCGAAAGAAAATAACGTATAAATTTATTGATATATAAATTACTCTACTGGTTCTAAATTTTTATCAGCTAATGATTATAAAATGTGAAGATACGTCATATTGGTCTAAGTGCGTAAATCTTTTACAATAAAATCGTAAATTTACCAGAATTAATAAAGAAAACAGATGCTTTGTACACCGAGTTAGAGGATAAAAGGGTTTAACTGAAACAGAAATTGAGATTTGATCGCCGATTGCAAAAAAGTAAGAAAGAAACCAAATTTTCATTCTAAATTTCGCATTTTTCAAGTTCAAGTTTAAACTCATGCATAGAATTAAGTACTACGCCGCACCAATAACAATGATAACGGTAAAAAATTTACATATGCCTCATTAAATGGAAATAGTAATCATGGGAATTATCTAGACTTTGTGGAAATGGTAAATTAATAAGACACCCAAATGGAGGAGGAACGAATAATGGAATGCAAAATGTGTCCTCGCGGTTAAATGAGATGATTCTCTTAACACCGCAAAAAAAGAACTTTCCATTCTAGAGCCCTTGGGAAATTTTCTTGAAATCCGGGTGGAGGGGAAGAGAAAAGTTGGGAAATTCAAGACGGGAGGCGAAGTGGTGGAAAGTTGAAAGATGCACGTAAAAGTGGCAGGGAGGGAATGGATGGAGGAGGGAAAGAAAAAGGGAGAGAATTCCTGGGAAAGATGGAGATAGCATGTGAGTTATTGTGAGGCAGCATGGGATAGGAAGAGAGGAGAGGTCGTGAGTTATCATTCTGAAGATTTGAGCTCACCAAGCAAAAGCGGATGGAGGTATTAAAACAAATTCGCTCTTCTGTCATGGTGACCCTGATATGCCCACTTCCGAGAAATGGATTAAGAGAAATAGGATGAAAACCTTTCACGCGTAGGCTACATTCCTGAGTGAGCCACGAGAGGATGAACCTGGAGCCAATGATGTGAGACACACTGATGGAAGGGAAAGGATGGGAGGGAAAGTTTTTGGCTTCTAGACTCAATCCTCTGGCTGCCAAACTGATGCTGCTTAAACTTCGGATAAGGGTTGCGTATAAAAGCACGAATTTTCCATTTTTACCCTTGCAAAGCTTATTCCTCTGGATACTGACCAAAGGGGTCAGGGGTTCAAATTCAGGTAATGCCTCTTGATATACGTAAGTGCCATCCATGCGTTTTCCAAATTCAAGTGATTTTACGGAAAAGACTTTGAGGGAAGTCGCGAATGACTGAGGGAGCAGGGATTCTTAGCCGAAATATGTGAATTTCACACACTTCAGGACTTTATGCGAGGTGAGCTCACCTCCTCAGCAGCGAAAGTTAACCGTCGGGTTGATTACTGAGGTGTGTGAACTGTGACATCAGGAACGAAACGAAGTTTTGACCGCAAAAAAAAGGCCAAGCCATCTGTATATGCATACATACGTAAGTATTGTGGACACTTCGCGACGTTTGCACTGATACCCGGGATGCTTTGCCTACGAGGGATACCAAATGCGCAAGGAAAAAATGAAGAGCCTAGGGCAATGTTGCATAGGTGGAGAGATAGGAGAAAGACTGGGTAATCTAAGAGGAAAAATCCGCCACTGAAAGGGGTGACCACAATTGTCTTATCGGTTTGCATGTGAAGAAGTCCAAACATTTAATGACTGCTATTCATTCATGCTTGCCTGATTGAAATAACATGAATACTGCAATGAATATATTGCAATGTTTAATTTTCAATATTTCATTTCTAGTAAGTGTTTGCTCTCCGGGAAGTGCTAAATTCAACTGTCAAACGTCCTTTGCAAAGAAAAAAGTACTGGAGAAAAACACCCTGCACACTTTTTAATTGGAATAAACACGAAAATGAAGTTCATCCTTAGGTCAACAGTTTCGATTCGTATCCTCGCAGCACCTGACAGGTGTATTGCGTGAGACCCACCCTCTGTCAAGCAAGGAGATAATAGTAACATTTTATGCGAGCAGCAGTTGTGATCTTCAACATCCAACTAAGTACCGATTCTATAAAATCAAGAAGACACAGCATGGTGCTGTCTACTTACAAAATGAACAACCCAGGTTTCAACGCCTAGGAGTCACCATCAGGTAAACTTGTCTTGAGACACATTAAAACGCGCGTTGTGTTTTTTTATTAATGGACAGTACGAACTATGTTTTCTCGGTTTTACAAATTGATGCTCACCACGTCACGCCGAAAATGTCTGAACTAATATACCGATCTATTATAAAATTAATTCATATATTCCCAGGATGGGGCTCAGTAGTCCAGTGGTTAGAGCGCTGGACTGCTGACCGGAGGGTCCGGGGGTTTGAATCCCGGTGATGCTTCTTGGCACTCTCAGCTTCACCCAAGCTGTGTGCCATTTTTCGGGGACCAGGTCATCCTGGGAAATAACAGGTGGCACAGGGAAAGGAACCGACCCCCCTTATTACCCTGATGTGCGAATTTTCACACGCCGTCGGGCTTAGTACTGGTTGAGCCCTCACCTACCAAGCCGACCCTTGGGCTGATTACTGTCATTTTGATATTTCCAGTATTAGGGCAAAGTAGCAAAGTGTAGGGACTACCAGGGATATTTATACGGGAGGGGTAGGAAAGGAAATTTATAACCCGCCCACCCCCCTCCCCTCCGGAAGGGCAACGTAGTTCCAGAAAGAAAGAGAGGAGAAAGTGATGAAAGGGATTGGAGTGGAGTACTATATATAAAGATTGGAAATTTCTCTGTTATGCTACAAAAGGCCGGCGGGAAATAAGAAAAAGAGTGGAGGATAGAAACTTCATTGTTAGTTGCAGAGAGGTGCAGGGCAGGAGCAGCGGGAAGGAGGGACTACGCAAGGTGGCGTTGAGTATGAGGAGATGAAGCTCAAGGTTTTACTGGGTCGAAGAAAGAGGAGGAGAGAGAATAAGCAATTGGAACAATAGGCAGAACAAGAAAGTAATGGCACTGAGAAGAAAGGAATGACCATTTTCCAAGGTTTATATAGGCTTGCTCTGAAAAGAAAAACCTTATTTCAAGGAATACCTATCAGGATGCATGAGATAAGATTTCAAGCAACCCGTGTAACGAAAGATATATCAACGAAAATGACCCTTTATTTGTATCTTGTGTACCTATTAAATACCAATACACATCTATAACTTTAAAGATAGCAAAAAAGTGGTTCATTTACAGAAATAACATCGAATTAGGAAACATTAATAAATTGCAATTAACAAATAACTAGGTCCTTAATATGTTTTACGTTTAAAAAACTTTAATATATATTGACTTAAAATCAATTTTGTTACATTAAATTTTATTGGCTTTATAACATTTTGTATAATATCGTACATTCATACTTGTATATAGCAGATTTAACATTTTATAATGCTATATCTCTATAGTGCAGATCGAAATTCATTCATCTGATGCAATAGTTCTGGCTATTTGTGGTTAAAGAACCTCCGTTTGTATTTTTCGATACTCAAAAATGAAAAAGTAAATCCATTGAAACACGCAAATGAGATTGAAAAATGGAGTCAAATCATACGCATCGGGGGGAGAGAGAATAATGAGATGCAAAACAAGTTGTCAAAAAAAGAAAGGGAAAATCGCAATTAAGTAGGAGCAAACCAAATGAGAGAATTTATATGCGAAATTGCCGGCCCACTGAGATATTTTTATTTTCACATTAATATATCGATCTCTTGTTTCAGTTTCTACCACCATATCCCAAATGTAAACACAACTCAAAGGAGGATTTTTCAATTCATTTAACTCGTATGCCAGAAGAAATAATTTTTGTTAAATTCTTTTAATTCCTGCGACACTTGATAACAGCATGACTTTAGATATCCATGCTACTACACTAAAACCATTCGAAGCAGACGAATGCATAAAAATTGATTGGGACATTTATCCCTTATATCTTTGCAACAAAGTTAACTAAATATATTTTGGCTAGTCAAATTTTGTTGAACTGCAGTGGATCTTTATGAGAAATATATTAAAATAATAATACCTCTTAAGGAATGCAGTTCATTGACCTCCACACAGTGAGACTAAAAAGCATTGATGTGCCTGATATTGCTATTTTAACTTTTAATGTGTCAATATAGCCTTTACTTCATGTATGAATCTGGGAAATTTATTCGGATAACTGAATATATTTCTATATCTATTCTGAAATGAATCTATTTACAGCTTGAACTGCACAAAAATACTTCGCGTTGAAGAAAATTGGAATGAGTTAAAACGTAGGAAGAACTGATATACACTTTATATGGAGAAGAGATAGTGGGAACCAAATTTGATGGAAGTACAGAAGAGGCTAAAATAAAAAAAGGATTAAGGCTGTATATTCATTATCACATTTTATCTCTAATGCATACATTAAAAAAGAAAATCGAGATAAAGGAAAAGATAAAATGCGACGGATGGACAGACGAGATTAAAAACTTGGAAGAATTTGGCTCTTTAGGGAACGAGATCACCGGCGATGGTATGAGCAAGAGGTAGAAGATGAACAGAATATTCCAAGCGACGATGTCTATTAGTAGGATAAACAGTGTACACGGGAAATAGCACCAGCTCGAGTGAATGGAAGCGCTCCAAAAAAAACACGCAACAGTTGAGGATTTCATTTTCTTACATCTGTAAAACCCGGCCGATAACAACAGAAGTGAAAAGAAGATTGGAAGTTATGGAAATGGGATGATACGGGTGCTGGAAAATGGCTAGGCCGAACGACCGATGAAGAGTGGATGAAGAAGCTAATAAGCGATAGTGCCAAATAGAAGAGAAGAACTCCCTAATGCGCAATAATTTACAAACGACCATGATTGATGGAAACATTTAAGGGAAAAACTACAGAATAAGGCGAAGTATGAGTCACGAGAAAAAAAACGAGAAGAAAGTGAGAGTTCAGTATAAGGGATAAGAAATGGAAATATTGGTAGTTAACCGGATAATTGGGTGGGCTGCTCCAAAACGATCCTAGGATTGATGATGAATTCGGGAAATCAATACAATACTAAAACGTCTTACAAGACAATGCACACTTATACAATTTTCTTTCTAAATGACTATTAAAAGCAAAACTGAGTACGAAAAATATTCAGGGAATAACATAATAAACAACGATTTTAAATTAAAGTAAAATATTACAAAAAGATGCTTGAAAATATTCTTGCTAAGTAAGAGGAGAATCGGCGGACTGAGATGAAACCCATTATCTATCTATAAATGAGAATAGGAAGATGGAGTCAAAAATAGAGGAAGTACTAATTATTTCTAAAAGTATCTCTTTTTGTTACGCCAAATAGAAATAATCCAATCTCACTCGTTACTTTTCGAGGAAAAAATCTTTCCCACAATCAAAAGCTAACGAAAGAAGGATTTCCCCTCATAAATAAGTACTGGGTAATGTTATAAAATAAAATAATTTTGTATCTCTTAGGCAAGATTAAAACAAAACAGTCAACATGCTCATTTAATGCGCCCTGACGCCAGTGATCACTGCGCACCGTAATCAAAAATTGACTAGGACACTAACGTCACCACAAAACATGCATTTCATTTACAGTATTCAAACAAGAGACACATGGACATGAGCAAATTAATTAGAGTAATAGCAATTGCCCCAGCCACTAAAGCATCACTTAAATAAATTGGGAAAAGAGTAATTGTTACGTTTGCTCCCATGATTGCTCACAATAAGAATTAATAAAAGTATGCTCTTTCTTTGAGCTTTTTTTTTCTCTACACGTAAAATATGTGCATATTTTTGGACCTTAATCACAAGCTTATACGAGAGCAACAATGCTAAAGAGTCATGGAATGATTCGAATATAGTTTAGCTACTATTCCAGTTCTTGAGCTTCATCATCATTATATACAAGAAAAACACAGTTTTAATTTTGGAACACGGGTTACACATAGTGTCCACACGGGGTGAAATATCCCCCCGGCTGGACCTGTATCTGGGCTAACTGGAAAGTGAACTATCTAAAAGGTTCCAGGTCGACGGATGAGCATTATTTTTAAAAGAGGACTGCCAAAAAAAAATTAAACCAAATGAGGAGGATTAAAATGTAAATACTCAAAAGATAAAGAGAGCACCGGAGAGGCAAAAAGCAAGGGGATAAGAATGAGGAGGAGAGGGAGGGGGGGCGGGGGTCGCAGGTTAGCTTCCTAGCGCGGGAGGAAGGTAGAAAAATCGGGGCGAAGGTGAAAGGAAGGAGCAAGGTTAAGGACAAAAAGTAAAACGAAAAACTAAATAACGAGAAGGATTTCGCGGCCATCCCGAGGATAGCAGAAGCCCGCAGGGAGAAAGAGACAGACATAAGAGCGCCGGAGGGAGTGTGCGGTGGAGGTGGAGGTGGTGGTTAAAAATCGTGAGATGGGAAAATGGAGAAGAAAGGAGAGGTGGATGGGCGGAAGGGCAGTTGGGTTTAGAGTGGGCGGAGGAGTGAGGGGCGGGGAGTGGAGGCAAGGAGGAAGCCGCCAGGGCCAAAGAAGGGGGCGGCCGGAGTAGTGGGATGATGGGAAGGGAGCGAACAGCCGAACGTGCTTGTGTTCGAGTGTGTGTGTGAACCGAGGCGGGGGGGAGGGAGGGAGGTAGGAGGGTAAAGATAAAGGACAGGACTGGACCCTTGTTTCGAGGGGTCCAAAGGGTTTCCGGAGTGCGGAGCGAGTAATAAGAACGAGCTAAGCGTGGGCGTGGCGAATTCTCAGGGGAGGAGGAGGGCGTCGGAGAGAGGGAAGGAAGGAGGGGGGGCGTGCTGAGGGAAGGGACGAGGACGTGCCGCCCCCCCTTACTACCAGGTCCTATTATTCCTCCCTCTCCTCCACTCCCACCCTCGCTCCCACGGCCCCTTCAGTCCCGAAGAAGACCACCACGCTCGTCACACAAATGAGGGAGGGAAGGGAGATGCCGACGGAGACCACCTCGGAACCACCACGAATCCCTCAGCTGCCCCTTAACTCTCCAATCAATCTCCCGTCCCGAAGATCGATCCAATTCTGAAGACTGGAAAAAAATAATAAACCTCTCGATTGGGACGCAATTATTCTTGGATCTAAATGCGTAGTCAATTTGTTTATCTGCCATGTCATTACAAACTCTAAACGAAATATCAGACGCCATGCTCCTTTCGCCAGGACTTTGTTTAAGGTAATTGCTCTAACTGCATCATTCCATTTGTATTATATAATGCTAACGGGTGACATTTTGAGACGAATGGGAAGACAAAGATGTATGAAATACAATGTTACAAAGAATTTTTTGCATGAAATAATTACATAAAATTTGAAGGATCAATTCGTGACCCGAAAAAAAAGGCTGTACACACTCATCAATTGTGTTTGGATGAAGGGGAATAAATACCCACGTAGTAAAAAATTGAAACGCAAAAATAGTGACCAATTAAAATAAAATCAAATAAAAAAATTTCAAATTCTTTGACGTGAAAGTTTTATGAATTAACTATATGGATAAATAATTAATAATTTTGCTATTTTATATATTTAGCGTTTAGAAGACCGAGCTTTACTCATTAAAATGGGGGACGAGAATTTATCTTACTGTCCATAAAAAATAACTATATTTTGCTATAGTTTTATTTCCGAGTAGTGCAAATTCCAAAAAGTCAAAATAATATGCTAGATGAATCACAAATAATGTAAGATAATTATGGACCAAATATGAGTAATCATCAAAACAAAGACGAATACGACAAAGTTTCATTTTGTTTGCATTAGAGTAAGATTCGCTGAAATAAAATTTTATATCTTTCAGGGCATAAAATAAAATTAGAAACTCAACTGCCCTCAACCCAAAAATGACATCACTCTTTTAATTATTTACCAAAATTTTTAACGATTATTTTCGTTAATTCTAGCAACCTCCCTTTTATATAAGCTCCCAAAGTAGAAGCTAAAATACATTGGTTACTCCATAAAACGATAGATTCACGCTATTCATTCAGAATCCTTATGGACCAAACATTATGCTCATAATCACCAGTTTTAACTATAATGATCGTTTTCAGCTCTCGCAATGGTGCACATCAACGCATTAATAGTAAGTACTCCCCCATTTACGCATTTATTTACCATAAACGAAATATGCCGATTCTTTTAGTGAATGCTAATACTTCCTTCGAGATCAAGCTAAATGGTTCTTTTGCGCCCGAAAACGGTAGATTCACCCAATTCCATCAAACGCCTTAGGCCAGTTTCCAAGATAAAATCTGCGCCCCCCCCCCCCACCCGATATAACCCCTTAAGTGAATTTTCCCAAAAATGATACCTTTTTCATACCCATAAACACAAAGATACGAAATATCGCGAAAACACTTGGAGCTGTTATCCAGAAATATTTATATACAGCTATTGCTCGTATTAGATTATATATATATATCTGCTTTGCAAAAGTGTAAGGATAAATTTAATATTTGTACAGGAAGAATTTAATGTAATTACTCAACTTAGATTAATTGTCTACATAGACCATGAGAGCTGCTTTAAGAACGTCTTATTTCCCTTTGATTGAAATTATGATGAGTATAATATATGGTAATATACCCTCTAATACCGTGCATATTAGTGTATAGTTCGACCCCCAATTTTTTCCCAAAAATTTGGTTTGAAAAAGTTCATCTACATCTATATCTACAAAAATACCCCGCGATCCACCAAAAAGGCGTGTGGCAG
>LYUA01002279.1:163634-174004 GCA_002093875.1 Calopteryx splendens | reverse complement strand
TATATATATATATATATATATATATATATATATATATATAATTATATATAGCACACTGAAAAGGAAACACATTTCTAACGGAAACTTTCGGCTGCTTCTGAAGTCTATGGCCTTTTCAGTGTGCCTAAGTAACCCTCTCAGTGCCTTTCTCTATCCATCGGAATATTTATCACCATCACTACAAAGAGTTACCCTTTAAATAGTCTCTACGTCTTTTTTGCGTACGAGAAAGAAGTGAGAATGGAAGTAAATTTCTGTGCAGTAAATTTCTGCAGTTGTTTATATGCAGTAAAGAAGATTGCAAAAGTGAATTTGTGAGAAAAATTGAGTTCATTTTACCAGACCAAATAACAACCAAAAATACCGCTCTTTTGAGTATTAAGGAGGAAGAATTTCTTTCTCAAAGATATTACATTCTCACCTTATTGTAGCAGGTGTTTTCTCTCTGTCTGCACCACGCATGGCAACAAATTACTCTCTTTCGCGAAAAACATAAGACCCTGCTATGTTATTTCACAGTTGAGGAGGCTTAGAATGCATTCCCAGTTCAGCAGTTTACTTTTGTGGACCAAAGTGCGGCAAATATCATGTTAACCCCAAATATTTCCGGTTGTTCAGCGTGCGCAGGAATTGTGAACAACGCATGGAAAGAATTCACTACGAAGACGCGGTTTTCAAAAAGTTAATTAACGCATCTTGAAATTGATGGAGCAGAAAATAACAGAATTTAATCAAAATAACAGCATAAAATTTAATTATCACGCCATAGGAACTTTTTATTCTATCAATAAGGTTCGGAGTGTCGACAGCCGGAGTAGCTGGCAGCGTAGCCGTCAACGACTTGGCATGAAATATCAAAAGATCAAAAACCAAATAAATGATAGTAACGCTACACATATCTCTCAATATTTTCCTATTATCTGTCTGTCATGCCTATTTAGGGAACTTCGATTTTAGACAGAAAGTTGAAATTTTGCACGTGGTTAGATCTTTGAAAAAAACGGACCAGGATAACAGAAAACTGTGCAAATTTTTATTGCAAGGAGTTGCTTTAACCCCTATTGGTCCGACTTTAATCCCAATTTAAATATGAGAGCATTGGCCTTCTGGCAAGGTTTCGTTTTTTATGTTTTAAATTACATGCGTTCGTGATTAACGGTCAGGGATTTTCACTATTCGTAAGCTGAAGGCCCGTACTATACGAATTCACAAAAGACGGTAGGTACGTCTGTTTGCCTGGCTGCCACGCCTGCTTAAATAACTTGGTATGGGATGGAACGCTGTCTTGGACAAGGAGAGAAATGAGTGTAAGTTAGAGGAGTATGGAATAGAAGGGAATGTTGAAACTGGAAAATACTCATCTCAATTAACAAAATGAAATAAATGACAAAGCCATGATTAAAATAGATATAGAGGTACGTATTTATGAATAATAAATCCATGGACAAAAATATATATGCTTGATAAAATGTAAAATAAAAGGCGAGGAAGGATGAGGGTTATTAGAGAATTAAGTTATAGGCAAAGGAGAGAAACTAATGGGTACTTGAAATTACGTTCAAAGTGAAAAGCATTGATAGGGAAAAAATTTTTTAGTGAGGAAATATTCACATCCTATTTAAAAATTATAAAATAGTTGAAACAAAAACAACACTGCCAAGAGTTAAAAATTAAACTAGATTTAATCGACGGAACATTATTTAGTGAAGGCAGCACGGTATTTACCGAAGGCAGAGGGTACGTAAAAAAACTTCATGTTTAAGCTACTACCTACGTATTATACGTTAAGTGGGATGTGACTTACACAATTACACTTTTGGAAGTCTTTATCACTGAATGCTTGACACTGAAAAATTAAAAATGCTTCCCACTTCATGAACATAAATGTATTCAAAGAAGAAAAAGTATTTGCGTAAATATTAATAATTTCTAAATAGTTATTTCAGGTAGCATCAAACATATTTTCTCATAAGCAGACGAAAGAGGTAATCCAATGGTATGCTAAGGTCTCCAATGCAATAATAATATAATAATCATCATTATAATAAATCATACGTAGGAAGGACGCCGACATTACGTTCACAGTAAGGTTTTTGCATATATCAATCCAGGGAACACGCATACGCGTGAATACACCCTTGCGCACGTTATGACTCGACCAACCTTAGAAGCGCCGAGACGGTGGAGGGATCCCAGGGAACGAAAGCGAAGGAAGAGAGAATGATGGGTTCGCTATTCATCGTCGCTTTGGAGAAGGGATTTGCCTCCTCCCTTTATCCACCTTCCACTTCCTCCTATCCACCTCCGAAATTCCAATGCGAACGAAATGCCGCTAAGTCTACGGTGGAACCTATTTCATTTCTTCGCGGTCCGTGCTTGAGTAGTAGGGACCGCATCAAGATTAAGCTTGGGATGTGAGGGGGGATGAGGGTGGAGTATTCGGTGTCGGGTTTTCACCGCTGCGGATTAAAGGGAAGGACGAAAGCGCACGCAGGCGGCAGCAATACACATAAATGCCTTGGATCCTCAAACGGCCCCGCGATGGATGTTAGACCTAAAAAGAAGCGCACCTGACTGCGTGCTATTCACCGACTGATTTCTATTTCCTTCACTGTCCCAGTGGTCGTCGCCACTGAAGCATTCAATAAAACTCATGTTACTCCCTCTTTTAAACAGGACCAAAAACGGAATAATGCCTAGGGGAGAAAATGACGCATTTCACAGAAGGCAAACATTATATAATGCAAATAAGTAGGACGCATGCATTAAAATATTATTCCAAAGAGAAAATCGGCTCGCAAAAAGGTTGTTTTCCTGTTGAATGGCTCAACTCTCTAGATAAATAGAAACAAAGTTTTTTCTATATTTAAACTAATTTTATTCCAGCAGCAAAATAAGCATTTACTAATAGAATCCATTGCAACATAGTAAAGACGTGAGGAAATAATTAGTAAAGACATATAAATTTGGACTACCACGATACGCTTCCGATAACTGGCCTTTCAGGGAAGGATGAGTGCGTGGTTATCCGATTTTGAAGTTTTTATCGAGAAGTAAGAAGAAAATTAACTTCTCAGTGCATGCACAACGAGCGTAGAGAGTAAATTGCTGAGGAAAAGTTATAGGGAGTAGAAAAATTAGATGGAAGAGATATTAAGGGCGATAGAGAAGTTTAAGTTAGTGTAAAGAGAGAATTAAAAGTAAGGAAGGAAGTGAGGTATGAAAGACTACAAATTTTTCTCGGTGAGAAGAACGTAAGAAGAGATGAAGAAGAATATAGTATAAGCCCAAAACTTTTATGTCCCTCATATATACTTTAAAGTCCACAAAGATATTTCATACGAGTCGTCGTTTCCAACGAACGTAAAAATCCTATCTCCAGGCTAATTACCTATGGGTAGGTATTGATTCGGGAAATGAAAACAACTAGTACATCATCTGAAGACCTTTTCTAGAATCACGTGCGAGATTTCATTTGAACTATGAATACCAACACATAGAAAGATACAATGTAATTCTCAGGCAGCAAGTTGATTTTTTGCTACTTACTTGAAAGGAGGACCATTATCCAATGCTATAAGATTTCGATAAATTGTTTCCTCCAACAAACTGCGTTTTGAGGAACAGAAAACGATAAAAGACATTTTTCCGTAGTCAACACTTTTGCTTTCCCTTTTCAACCCATCTATGCCTCTTCAGCAAGTGAGTGGTGATTTCAGCAAAATTTGTTCTGCTATGGGGAAGTTAGGGCGGTTTTTAGACGAAAAACCTATCTTTTAGTCACTCAACATCGTATGAAATGTTTGTGAACTAGAGCAGGTGTCCGCACGTGCCTGAAATTTTAGTTTAAATACATGTCAGACACTAGTTAGATATTAACCGCAGAAACGATTGCCAAAGAGTAGTATAGATGAATCGAAGTTCTGGAGATGCCACAACATAAGCAAACATTGATATTGCTGCAGCCAGGGTCCTCGTTATTCCAGTGAAAAATAAAGTATAACAAATATTGTTATAACGGTATGGTAAATTAATTCCAGAAGAGTATTAGGTCTTAATTAATTAAATTTTAGCGTTTAGTGTGATATTTCAGGGACCCCGTTATCTTTGACAAAGCATAAATAAAACCATAGCGGTTTTGACTGCAACTGTGTCTCAGTGGTTAATACGTATTGTCATTTTCGAAATAGCAACCAAAGAGGTATCTCGTCGCAACTTCGAGCTCAAGATCTGAGGGTGCTAAAGCCAGATTGCAGAAATCCACTCCTTTGTTGTGATGTAATTGGTTTTGAAAGATGCTTAAGAAATAATTAATTTTAGATTAACGCGACACATAGGGGTAAGTCATTACCAAGTGAGATGAAACTCGCACGAGCTCACTCGAGCTTAGTCGGCTTTATTATAACAAATATGTAATTTTTAACACTATTTTAAATCGTATGCTTAAGAGATTATAACAATTTGACTGCTTCTGTAACGTTTGCTTCCCTCAGCAGTTGGTTTTTAGTTCTTTAATTTTTCTGAATATTACGTTTTAAGCCTTTGTATTAGAGTATCCTAAGCCCAAAATGCTAATTATAAACGTGAAAAACTACGGAATACATTTGTCTTAATAATTAAAAATGTTTTTTTCTGGATAAAATTATATGTCATTACACCTTACATAAATATTTTAGCGATAACTAATCCCTTTAAAGCCAGCTATTTGAAATGACACCCAAAATTTGCCAAAGTTTAATTATTAAAAATAATGCTCTAAACAAAAACATTTATGAGATACTAGAAATAAAGTTTTATGTGAAAATCGCAAAGTTAATTTATCATCAGACTTTCCNNNNAGTTTTATGTGAAAATCGCAAAGTTAATTTATCATCAGACTTTCCCAGCAAAAACATTTACTTCATCCATTCAAAATAATAATAGTATTTCTACATCACGTTCAGCGCCATTTTAACGCCTTGAAACAACTTTGTTTTCATTTTCTGGGATAAAAAATGTCTATAATGAATACGTCGGTATAGTATGGGGGATGTCGATCTATTTTCATGTTCGTAAAAGATAAAATCCTTAAAACAATGAGCGCATATTGAAGAAAGAGAGACATGGAGGAAGTTTGTTTAAAATCGTTCAAGTAACACAAATGTCCATCATAAGTGTCCCAAATGAAATTGAAACCAAAGCTGAATTTGCGTATTGTAAATATTACTTGGAATGTTTGCAATAAGTTATTCGATGTGATAACTTTCGAAAAGCCCCATTCAGAGCCTGGAAATGAATGAAGTTCACATCAAGTCCACATCGGCAAATATTGATTTTCAATCTCTCTCATCGATATTTTTCTTTAAAAAAGGACTGGGAAACTGCTACGGCTTTGATTCGCTTTCCATGCTTTCACAATCTCAAAAAGTAATATATATGATAATTCGCACCGTTGTTGCCTCATCAACGAAGAAATTCCTCCCACCAACTACTCGTAAAATTCCGCACTTCCTAGATGGAGATACGACCCGCGCTCTTACCTTTCACTCCCTTTCCATAGCCAAGCTACATCCCAATACTTTACTTTCTAATATCGATTTTTTCATCCATTAACTAATGCTGTTTGTGCAAAGACTATCAGTTCATTTAAATCTAAGCTAAATATTACGATCAGGAATGAAATTTTAATAGAAATTACAAATATTCAAACACAATACTCATGGACCGAGCGATATGCACTTTTAGTTTATTTTTAGGCACAATGAGATGCATAAGACTTGAAGCCAATCAGAGAAAAATTAAAATTCTGTGCCTTAAAACTTCGCAATGGTATTGAAGTTTGTCTTAAAAAAGTACTTTCATACTGCGTAACTGCACATTGCATAACATATTTCTATTTCACAGAGAAATTTTTATAATCTTTTATAATAATTTTTCCCTTACAGACATGATTGATGCAAAAAAAATTAATTTATAATAGGGGACTAATAAGACAGCTAAATGTGACCAATAAATAATTCCACCTTAAAAATAAGAATAAATATTTGGTTAATGAAGGATAAATATCTTAATATCCAGCTAAATGACCATTAGAACTTTAGCGCGGTAATATAAATTATTATACTCTTGACTTTCGACTAATTTTTACTAGCACTCCAGCTTCATTGTTCGCAATTTCTTTATTATGTAAGAATTTCATGTTCAATTATCGCTAAACGCACTTTTTATTAAAGGTATAACCCTCCAGTCACGAAAATAAGGGATCATGAAAAACTCGAGCTATAAAAGTTTCCATATTTATTACCAGCCGGCAATTGCTAAAAAAAATGCACTTCTAGAAATTTTGATCCATCCAAAATTGTGAAATATCTCTGAAAATTAAACCATAATATCGCCGAGTCTCATGGCACGCGATTTACATTTTACGACGCATTAACACGTGCGATCCTTGCCATTAATGTACATCCAACAAAAAATTACTGCTAAAATTGGTAGCCATATGCCCAAATTTGTAGATCAATATGTAAGACAGGGCCTTATGGCCCCATTTTCGCCTTAAATAAAGTCGTCATTATTATTATTATTATTATATCATATTTATTGCGCTAATAAGAAGAGTTAATATTTCTATAAAGGAAGGCAGTGTTATCTATGGTGACTTATTTAATTTCAGTTGAGAAGCAAATGCATTCTTCACTAATTTCATTCAAATTCACCCGTATTTACACATTTATTTAAAGTGAATTACAATAGAATCGATTTTTTTCACGCATAGTGCATACGTACCCTTGGCGTCGTTCTCCTTCCAGGGTAGGCAAAGTCAAACAAGGCCGATTTTAAAATAACACACGGAATTTACTTCTCTTCAAAACTTTTCCCCATACTACCCTATCATTGCATTATTCATTCGCCTCTGTCACATTCAAATCGCACCCCTAAAGTAATAACTGCGTGAATCAAAAGAATTCTTGCGTAATTGATAAAACTTTGCTCGAGATTATTAGCTATCAAGTATGATGAGGCTAGTACTATCCTGAATGTTTCCATGTCCTCAACGCCTCGCTTACATTTTCATTCTACATCAAAATATGACTTCACGATTATCAAATCATATTCAACTTTATACGTACTCGTGTGAAAACTTATGGAAAATGAAATACGATGCATTTCCTCGAAGGGTGAAATATTGTTTCATTTATGCTCTTTTCTCTCTAAGATTTCTTATGCTGACAATCTCTTCGACATCATTCACGCATGACTTTTTTGGTCATAAATACCTGTTTGTTGATTTCACTCTTAACCATTCTCTTAGCGTCACAATATCAGGACACTAATTTGCCAATGTTTGTCCGACAAAGATTTGCGCTACGCTGCTCAGCAGGATACACATTTCATTTCGTACTCGTCTACAATCGGAGCATCCCATCCACGCTTTATCATGCCACCCTCATCGTTCTGTCTTATTCTTACCATAAACACTCCTCAAGTTCCCCATACCCACCGCATTTATTCGACACACATAATTATTCTGACGTACCCAAGTTTTACTTATATGAAATAATGAGGAGAGTAGTGCACTTTTAAGCACTGCCATCTTTGCTGCTCTAGACAAAGATTCATTCCTAGATTTACTCCACACCAACGACCTTTCCGCCGATATTCCCTAATATTCTACTCAGGGTTTCCCGATAGATCTGTTGGTCTCTCAGCCAGCAGTATTCTATCATCATAAAACAATAAACAGCCAAGATAAGGAGTATAAGAACGTACCAATTCTTACATTTAATTTCACAACTCTTCTTTTTATTCATAGACACGGCTATTACCTATATCCTTACAATCGTCTTGTGTATCTAAAGCTTGTAAAAATAAGTTAAACAATTCGCACAGACCAATAAAATGGAACTTGCCCCCTCACATTCTACCTAAACCTGCAGTTTTTCTATTCTTAAAATTTCTCAACGCTGTTACAATCTCATTCACTTAAGTGTATCAACCTGTTTGCATTCATTTCAACCCTATAACTCAATCTCACTATTACAATCTAACACACCTTCATATAAATCCACAAAGCACTCCCACCAACACCCTCTATCATTTCATTCATCCCACACATTTTCACAGATCTTATATTTTACTTCATTCATTCCTTTTTCTTCCTTGCTTCGTCCTTACTACACGTCTCCAGAACAGCTACTTATTTCTTTCGAAATTGAAAGGAAAAGAAAATTTCTTTCTCTCCTTGCGCACATTATACACTATCTTCCGAGCTACCTCACCTTCGGCTGCAAGCGTCCTCTTATATCCCTTTTTACTTGAGTTCACAGAATCTTTCATTCCTTCATTTGACCAGGTATCACCTTCATACTGCCGTCCACACCTTTTCCACAGACAATTTTAGTTGACTCAAAAATCTTTCTATTTAAACGCTTACAACTATCATTCACACTTCCGGTTTCAATTAATTGTCCCATTCCGATTGATACGAGTTTATTTTATTCTCAAGCACAAATTTACCCTGCATACAAACATTTTTGACCAGCGGATTTTCGAATTTTACTCTGATTGTTATTGCATTCCAAACTTCCTTGCTACCCACGTTCTCCCTGTACGTACTAAATAAAACAAACAAATAATGACAACCCTCCACATTCATGATCTCTCATTACATTCGTCTCCTTCACTAACGTTTTCAGTCCCCCAACAGATACAGAGAAATCAATAATGCCTCTGAAATCACCTCTTTTTCCATGCGTATAAAAGAATAGATTTACGTTTAGGTCACGTACTCGAGACAATCCTTTTCCCATGACCACACTCAACAAGTTTCCCCATTATCTTTCACTTTAAAATCACCAGAATGACCCTACCACTTTCTCAGTGGTATCCCTTAACCATTCACACCCCCTAATTCTATTCTTTCACCACGGTCAGACTCATTTCAAACTTCTCTCAAATTTTCCCCAGAACTCATACCCCTAGCTTTCACTCTTACCATTCAGTAGTACATGGCCGGGTACAGACACAACTCTTCTAATGTCAATTTTTATACGCACCCAGAGAAAAATAGGGGGCACTAACTCGTATTTCCATGCATGCGTCTGATCCCCTTCTCATTCAGAAGCAAGACCACACCCTGGCATCAGTGTACACTACGTCAACTCTAAGTCACAATCCAAACCTTTTCAATATATATATATATATATATATTGTATATATATATGGAAAAAAAATATATATAAACACACACACACGTATGAAAATCGTTGGAGAAAATAAAATACAACTTGATATACATTTCAAGCGTCTGTCTTTCAAGTAATTTCGCGAATTTCACTTTTCCAATCACTGTCAGTTAAGCCAATTTTATATAAAAACGACAGGCAAAATAAAAATAACAGTTAATGAGTGGACATTTAATTCTAAAATAACACATATCGATTAAATGACATCTTGATATGTATATGCCCTAGTCAAAATCAAGTAAACCAGTTGACTATAATGGAAAAACCAACCAACCAACAAACAGAAATGCGTCGTCCGTGAAAGACAATCTAAACCCCCAATTGTAATTGTAGTTATAGCAATGATCTCTACTATGTATAAATTCATGCATTGTGTTGTAATCCACCATCGACGTGCAGAATACTTTAAAGCTACAATAAACGAGAGCAAATTCTTATACACGAAGGTAAATCGGCGGAAATTAACACGCCTTACTAAAAATCCACATAAATGAGATACACTGGAGAGTGAAAGCAGTTAAAAACAGCAATAAAACGCCTGTCGTTGACATTAGACAAATCTTGATCGATTAACGATAGCAAGTGAATAGAGTATGTTAATGGTTTATTTTCAAATAATAACTTTTCATGCTATTGGCAAAAGACAGCATTCCGCTGATATTCCTCAAAAGTCTTCAGAACAACATGTACTAGTACCAATAGTATACTCAAAGACGTTTTATACACGAATATCCTTGACATCATCTCGTATTTTGATTCTTAACTATTGCTTCTCCAAGCCTCAACAAGATATGAATTTTCATTGGATTAATTTGAAGACAATGACTATAACGAATTATCTCATGGTACCGACTGGAAAAAACCTAGATCTTTCCTACTTTAAGAAAATATCCTGATCAAGTATGACATGAAGAGTTCGAAAAATGAAATTAATTAGTTCTTCGTGCGCAAAACATGTCATTTCCCAAGGGCGTTAGAAAATATGAGGTATATTAAGAAGATCCATCAGTGAGGAGAAACCGATTTTAGATAATAATTTCAACCACTATTCCACTATTTTCTCCTGGGAGGTTGCATTTGAACATACAAGATTATATATATATATATATATATATATATATAGTATAATCGAACGTTAACAACAAG
>LYUA01002279.1:26845-39325 GCA_002093875.1 Calopteryx splendens | reverse complement strand
GGGGGGGGGAGTAGTTGGTGTTGGGGGGGAATGCACCATCAGCATTGGGGGGGATGGGCACCCCTGGCCCTAGGTGTATGCATTTAGGATTATTACCATTGGTTATAACCATATGTACCATGCCTGGGATTCGTTCTCTAGGCATTGGAATCAGTATGCAGTTTCCTTGCCCTGGATACCAACCCTTTTAACCTTTTAAAATGTCAAGTAACAGGGATTAGTACAGGTACTTATGTACCTTGTCTTTAGGACTGGTATCTAGGCTTCTTTCCTTAGGTACTGGAATAGAAGTACCGAGCTTTCGTGACCTATGTATCAACCTGAGAAGTCACATTTTTCGGGTTGTTTCTCAAAATAGGCTACTACCTCCCTTTGAAAAGGGAAACTTGTCATGTGCGAAAGATACTATGCTAACATGCCATTTAGGCCTTTGATTCAATTGTCTATATTTTTTATGAAGATTCCTTAGTACAAAATTTTTATTGTGCCAGGAATGCTTTTAATTTCAGAACTCAATGCCAATAGCACTTTTTTGTCACTCTAAAAATGGATTTAGGGTTATTAATTTCATTTAAATTTTCACTCTTTTGGTTTCCTTGCTATCAAGCATGTTCTCCATTGCAGACCTTCATTAAATCAATCATGTTTATCTTGCAGCAACTGGTACCCAGTGATAATGAAGATGACAAAGTAAAGGACTCTGATATGAAGTTCTTGAAGTCACTCTCAACAGCCCAAAAGAGGAAGCTTTTAAAGTAAGTTGAAAGTAAATGGAAAATACATTTTTGCATAAATTTCTTTTTCCCATGAGTGAAAACACCAGAGCTTGTATCAGTGGAGATTCCTCCAGCCTGAAGCTCGTGCACTTTGTGAATATATGTAATTACACAAATATTTACAATTTAAGTTAAGCCCAACCTGATTAATTTTGTCCAACATAATCATTTTGTTACTATTGTCCCCTATTATTGTTGGATAGTTTAAAATTAGATAAATATTAAGAGAAATATATAGACCATTTTACCAATCTGTGTCAATTTAGTTAAGAATCTTTGATGTAATTATGAATTGTTTTGAGGTAGAAAATCCTCTGATTCAGATATTTATAAGGATTGAAATCAATGGTGTCTTCATATAAGTAATATGTATAGTAGACAAGGTTTATGAACTAGAAAATTAGCTATTTCTCAAACTTGTGAGGATTACTTTATTATCATCACTCTTTATCACTGATTTCACAATTACCTCTACTTGCAGGAAACTGGAAAAACTTGAGAAAAAAGCAAAGGGCAAGTCAAAAAAGTCAAAGAAAAAGAAAAAACAAGAGAGTAGTGACAGTGACACATCAATTAAAGAAAAGTCAAAGAGAAGCAAAAAAAGGTCTGAGAACAGTAAAAAGAGCAAGCACACAAAAGACAAAAAACATAAGGTAAGCAAGAAGAATAAACATTTGGAAACATCATCGTCCTCATCTTCGTCATCCTCTTCCAGCCACTCTTCCGAATCAGAAGATGACATTAAACCTCATAAGATTAAGAGTGAGAATAATTTAAATCATGATTCTGAAAGGCATAGGCAGCATAAAAATGAGGGTTACCCAAGAGATTATCACCATAAGAAAATGTACAATTCCAAAATGAGGGACAATAGCCCAGAAAAAGATGCTGGCAAAATGAGAAGGAATGGGAAGTATCAGTATGTGAATCCTATAAAGAAAGAGCATTGGCATGACAGTAGCAGACAAGAAGAAAGCAGAAGGTATTCAGAACAGAATGCGGATAAAATGAAGAGAAAATCAAGTTCCAAGGAAGATGATGACCACAGAAGCAGTGAGAAGAAAAAAAAACATTCACAATAAAATATTCATGTAATGATTATTAAGTATTAATTTGCTAATTGTATTTCTGACCTTACTTAGGTACTGTACCTTTATTGAACGAGTAATTTTTTCATAGAAATCAGAGGCATGAGAATCTAAACATAGCTCAATTATGTAATTATTTTAAATAAACTTTACTACATTTTACAATGGACAATATCATTTTATTTCATTGATGAACTACATAGTCCTCACATATTTAATAGATGGTACAATGAAAATGCTCAAAAGGATCACAAGAACTTCTTTTCCGAATGTCACTCGAAACAATATATACAACTGCAGAATAATAGAGAATTCAAACTCTTATAAAAATCTTCCTTACAGGATGTAATCCAGTTCATACCTAATATACTGATTTTTGGGATCATTGGCAATGCGTGGATATCCTGCCACTAATGCATCTTGGCCCCCAATATACAGGGTATTGTAAATCTTCCAATAAACATCACGAACTTTCCTGGCTGGATGAAATAGACCCTGGAATAAAAATGCTTATGTTTATTTTTTTCACTAGATATTACCTACTACAGTTGAATTAGGTTCACTTCAAAACTATCAATGTTTGGAATACAGAAGCAGACAAAAAATTCCAGATAAGGTTCATTATAAATCGCAGAAAAACAATTGCAATTTATAATGCACCTTAGCTTAAATTCTAAACATTTTAATAGCCCAGAAAACTATGGTCATATCAAAGAACACTTTTCTAATTAAGTTCAAAAAGGTCAAAGGATTTACATCTATGGAACAGAAAAAATATCCATTTGTTTGAAGGTGCAGAAACAGAAAGGCAATCAGTATATTCCAAACACAAATATTCATTTATATCAAAGAAAAAGACTGGCAAGAACAGCCCTTATCCTCCTCCCCCCCCTCCTAACTGGAAACCATTCTTACCTATTATTTTATTTGTGTAACCCTAGCAAACATTTCATTAACACACTGAACCCAGAGCAGGTCAAATTTTGATTTTTAAAGCAAAATCTGGAGTAAATACCATTAGGTGCCCATTCTGTGACAATATCAGATATTCTGAAAGCAGATGCTAGACTACTGTTATTTTAGTTTTATCATGGTTTCTGTTTTGATGAGCTTTAAAGTGAAATAGTCACGTAACTGTAAGTTGTAGCCTGAAGTAATTTTTTCACAATGGAAGTTTGCTGCTGGTAAGACAACTGAGACCAAGAAATGGAAAAAGGAAGAAATCACTACTAATTTCCCTAGGTATTTATTACTGGGTGCTATATACAAAATTCAATTAAATTTCAAAATGAAAAATCTGACATCATTCAATACCCTTATCCTAAGAGTAGCCAAAAAAGCAGTAAGGGGATGAGCATATAATAAATTATTAGATACCCCAAACAGTTTTAAAATCTTTATGGATTGATTTTTTGACAATTTAGATGCTTGAAGTTTCACATAACTATCAAATTAATTCAAATCTATTACTTCATATAAGCAAATTGGCATTAGACCTCTTTGGTCCCTGATCCAAAGATTAAAAAATAAGAACATTAAAATATCAGAGTAGGAAAAAGTAAAAAAACTGACTTAAGGACCTCACTTTACTGAGCTGAGGCCTTAAAACTCAAACTGTAAAAAAATTTAAAAAATCCTTATATTAGTTAAAATTATCATAGCGCCAACAGGAAGTTGGCACAAGGGGTCAATTAAAATATTCCTCCGACATTGCATCTATAATTCATACTTTTATTTCATGAGATTCTTTATTGTATACCTCCATCCTGAGCTGTTCTCCAATGAATATGTAAAAGTCACTGAGGGATCGGCTCATTACTTCATCATTTCAAAAAAAAGTGCCAGAGAACTAAAATTACCAAAAATAATTTTGTAAGGAACATCCTATCAACCAGGGAAATGTTTGGTTTCTTCATTAGAAATCCATCATCCATTGGTTTTGAATGAAATTTTAAGCACAAGAAAATTGCAATTATTTACTAATGCTGATGACTCATTCATATAAAAAGAAAGCACTACCAACATATGGTCCATATCACCCATACCTGTAAAGCATACTGGAGAATTTTGATTGGCCCAAGAGCAACTCTTAAACCTTCAATGGAATCCATGAATGCTTGGACAAGATGTGGAGACGTCTCGAAGATATTTGGCCACACGTGATTCAGCAAGTGAACCAAAGCATCCTCACAACCAAATCCATAAACTCCCAATGCCATATGCTTGATGGCAGCACACGCAGTCTGTCTATGAACCAGGTCCCTGTAATAAAAAATGTTGCACTACTTTATGAAGGTATTTCAACAATTTTTATGATATAAAATGAAATTTTTTACACTAACACTATTTATACAATTAAGTCTAGGCTGAGTTACATTTACCACAATAGCAGCACTAAGTTAGCCTACCTGTCCATTAGAGCATCTTCCAGCAGTGGTGTCACAGCATATATATAATCCTTTCCCATCTCACCAATGTACTCAAATAAAAATGACAATGACTTCAAAACTCCATTTTGAACATTTAATTCGGGAACTCTGTACTCATTCATCAATGCAGGTAAAACTGTGAACGGTGAACAGGTCTCAGCCACGATGGCAATAGCAACTGTTGTACACACCCTGTTCTGTCGCTCTTGCACTTTCAAATTGTTTAGCAGTGTTGCAAGAACATCATGCGGCCTATAAAAACAATGTCATATATTAGGGCTAGCAATAACCTCTTAATGACTAACAATACATGTGTACACTGCATGTTATAATTCAATGGACATTATGCTTCATTTACATTTTCACATGTTGTCTTTTCTTTAAAAAGCTCAGTGAAGTAAAATAACTATTAATATTCAAACAACATCTCAAACTGAAGTGACAATATTTCACTTAAGTCAATTCTTAGTAACATTCATAATTTTATTAGTCACTAAATGCTTCAGCTGTTGGAGACAGCATATCATACCATGACATTTTAAAGGAAAAGTTTAACAAAAAATTTGAAACAAGTATGCTACGTATACAAAAACTAAAATACAGTATATAATTTAGCGTAGTTCAAGCCCCAATATTGAAAAAGTTGAACTATTTAGGAGGATATATATGGTACTAAAATTTCATTTTTTAAGTAAAAAATTAAGCCCCATGAAAATATTTGTTTTTCTAAATTATTAAACAAAATTAAATCATGATCATAAGCTATAACTATAGGATAAGATTCCTGTAGAAATATAATCTAGTGAATCGTAAGAATTCAACCAGAATACTAAGTAATAACTTATCTCTAAATAAAAAGCTAAAGATTTAGTGAGCAGATAGCACTCACCACACAATCCAGGCATACCCCACCAAATATTATTTAACAAAAGTGGGGATGTTTCCCAAATTTAAGTCTTGCATTAAAGTAGAACAAATTATAACTTGTAACAAATCAAGTTTCTCGAAATAGGTCATTAAAGGCCATTGAATGTTGTTATCCTGTACCATAATGCAATTGCTAATGCTAACTTCTTATTCCAAAAACTTGGTAACTCACTTCTATTTTCAAAGATACAAGAAAATAGCTTACCCAATTGCTTTGGCAATGTAACCAAATGTATTAACAGTGGCTCGTCTGATAGCCTTCTTGTGAGCTTTAAGCAACTCTAGAAGCTCAAAACATATCCTCATCCACTCCCTCGCTGAAACATACTCAGGACCTCGATCAGCTATTCTTCCTACCAAATCTATGCAATTCTCTTGCACCTAAAAAGGAGGCAGTCAATTAATACTTTATACAGTTTATTTATCATCACTTTAAAGGCATTAAATTGGAGTTAAGGTAGAATTATATAAAAATAGTGAATAAATTAAAAAAATGTTTTCTTAGTTTTTTCAGCACTGAGTTTTGCTGATTTTCAATCATATCACATTAATAAGAGGCTTTTTTTATCAATTCAGCAAATGAACATGCAAAGCAACATGAGTAATCAGTTTCACCAAAAATTGCTACCAATAAATAATCATAGAGGAGCTACTAGCAATGGCATTTTGAATTTGGCAAGTGACATGCAGACATATGAAAGCCAAAAAAATCTCTATTGCTATGAAAACACTAAAATGAAAGCAGATACACATTATTTTCCACAATGAAAATGACCTATCACCTAATCTTTGTCTAAAAACCATTTTCATGTCCATTATATATTCCACTTTTGAAAAGGGATTTACTTTCTAAAGCAGATGCAACAAGCCACTTTATGATGATATCCATTAAACAATATATATTTATAATGAAAATCACAGCAATCAACCCGAAGGTAGGTTTGGTAGGTGAGGGTAGAGCTCACTCAGTACTAAGCCCAACAGCATGTAAAATTCACACATTAGGGTAGGGAGGCCAGTTCCTTTCCCTGTACCGCATGNNNAATTCACACATTAGGGTAGGGAGGCCAGTTCCTTTCCCTGTACCGCATGTGGTTTCTCAGAATGACCTGGTACCCAAAAAATGATACACAGCTTGGGTGAAGTCGAGGGTGCACAGAATCGGTCATCACCGGGAATCGAACCAAGGCCCTTGATGACCACACCCCTTATATTTATAACAAATACATTAAAATTAAATTATTAAGATAAAAAATTATCTTCTTTAACATTGCTTTAAAACCAGCTTTTATTAACAAAACTACTTGTTGAAAATATTTTTTTTAAATTACTGACATCCCAAATTGCTATTATTCATACAGCATCCATCCTCCACCCTCATAAATTAATGTATTTTTGAAATACTAATAAATGCACAGGTATTCATTATCATATTTTTGAATAAAGTAGAGTAATATATAAGGGAAATTAAAAATTCTAGTAAAAACCAATTTAAAGTGCTCCTTTACAATGATCCACCAGTTCAGTACGATTTCAAATTTTTCCCCAGAATTTTATCCAACCTTGCCCATACAACATCCCCAGTCCATCTGAAAGTGCATTAAAAATGCACATCATCTAAACGGTCACTTGATACATCCTTAGTGAAACTAATATTTCTGACATTTTTTACCCATTAGGGAAGAACCTGAATTTTCATTATTAGCAGATTAATTGCCCACTTGTTAACATAATGTTTCAAAAATTGTACTTCAAAACCCTCTGGCCATGCTCGCATAAAATACCACATTCACATGAATCTAATACAATGTTTTTCCCTCCTGGACTTTCAAAGAAAAGTGAGTTCATCTAGCAACCGGAATCAAAATCCTAGACTTCATTTGGAATGCATAATCTAGATATTTATGTTTACCAGAGTAGGTACATAAGTAAGCAGTAAAATTCTCGAGTTAAAGTCTCATCAACATTATCTTAACTCACTAAATATTTGTATGGCTGGTTACGATGTAAATAAATTGGATTGTAAAAAGCATTAATGCCATTGTGCCATAAACTGCAACAATGCCGGCGCATTGGATCCAGAGCGATTTTAAGAATGAGTTTAGTTTTTTTCCCTTGTGGAGTTCCAAAAAAGGGGGGGGCTTAGAATTGGGTTCATCTTAGATTTGTGCAAATGCAGTACATATATCAACTTTAGCAGCCAGCTAACCTATTTATTCATTCCTTGATTCTCAGAAATATTTACATGCTGAAAGGCAGTCAAAACAAATAAAATTTCAATGTCGACCTTCCTTCAAGTCGAATTAGTAGAATTAGGATTAAATTACACATCATCAACAGAACATCTTAATGCTAATTAAGCTTATAGTAGTTTTTAACATACAAATAAAATTTTGAACTTGAGAACACACTATATATCAGAATAGGATGCATATATGTATTCCAAAACATTTTAAGAGCAGTATTATTCACTGAGAAAGTTGACCAATTAATAAAGCAAGAAATGATATGCCACAATTATCTCTACGAATCTTGCAAATACAAAAAATTAATTACTTCAGGTAAAAAATATGCAAAAACAATACCTGGAAGAGTAACCATGCAAAACAAAAATAGAAGGGCTTAAAGAAAATAAAACTAAATCCAGTTACATACCTTTTCATGCCTATTTTTCAAAATTGGTGTCAGCCTAGGTAACAAATCCTTAATGGGTGGAGTCATTTTTGTCATTCCAATGACATTCACAATTGCTTTCAAAGCCCCAAGAATACTACCAAGAACTTCTGGGTATTCTTCACCAAGGTATTCGTATAACACCACTCCCAAATGTCCCATCAGCTTTTCTTCTTGGCATGTTTTCATCACCACAGCAATCCTAGATATGAGATCTGCTGCTTGCTGTCGAACTTTCGCTGACTTATTGTTCAAACGCCAGAGGATAGTACCACAAATCTGAGGCAAGTATGGTTTCACTCGTTTTCCTAACTGATTGACAATAGTACCAAAACCATTCAACATAACAACATCTTCTGTTGTCTGTTCTTGGAATGCATACAAAATACCATCAATCAACTGTTCCTCTAACCTTGAATCAACATCTGCAGCCCCAAGGTTGCCCATTATTTTTTCTATTGTTTCCATAACCATTTTACGATATTGTTCATTTTCATCTTTGAGGTCATCCACCACACGATTGATGATTTCAGAGGCTCCAACTTTATTAGCAATCTCAACTGTAGTGTCAACAAGCTGCCGGTAGTTCCTACGATCCAGAGCCATTCTATGATTCCAGAAATGCTTGAAGAAGTGTGGCAATATTTCATCTTTGATGTACTGCGATTCCACACCATCAGTGGCACAACACTGTTTCACGACCTTCAACACAATCTTTTTCATTTCCTCATCAGGAGACTGGAACTCTCGAATCAATATAAGCATCACTTCCCTAGTATAGTAGTTCGCATATTCAGCATCCATAAGTGGTATCAAGTAACCAATGGCTTTCAAGAAAGCAGCCAAACCTTTGCCACGATGTGTACGAATACCCTTCCACAATGGTTTCAAAACAGAGTCAAAACTTTCAATACCATATGGGGTGGCTGCTTCAGCCAACGCAGCAATGGCTAAGGCAGTGATGGTACGGACCTTCTGCTGTTCATCTACCAAACCATGTTCAATAATCTCAACAAGGTTCTTCAGGTGGGGAAGAATTGCACAGCCCATAAGGATGGCTATCTGCTGTACAATTTTTATACCTGTATGTCTCGCCTGCCAAGACTTCTTACTCCGACACACAGCTTTCAGGAAAGGTAACAAGGAAGGTATCCCAAGGGCTGATGCCACCACAGCAAATGCACGTGCAGTGGTGTTACGAACGTATTCATCAATGTTGTCAATATCAGGTCGCATGGTCGATATCATTGTAGCCAGGCCCGCAGCCTTCGCCAAATTTGATATGATTTCTCGTCCCTCCACACGGGCATAGTAGTCTTCATCAATAAGCAAGGGCTCAATCACCACCAAAATTTTGTGAACATATGGCCGAACCAGGTCATCAAGCTTGTACAGGATGCGGTCAATGACTTTGACCAAAAGATGTCGCTCCTGGTCCTCCAGTGTGGGAGACATGAGCAAAGGGAGGATCTGATTGAAAAGTGGACCTGCTCCAAATTCCCTAGCCTTGTCGGTAATTTGACGCAAGGCTGCTTTACGCATAGGTGGTGTTCCATTCTTGATTTTTAACAGCAACTTCATAATTTTCCTCTCCTTTTGCTCGTCCGGACTGAGGCTTTCTTCATCAACTTCGACTAGCAATTTATCAAAATATTGGGCATCTTCCGGCTTCATGAATGGCAAGTTTCCCTTCGGCTGGTTATCCATGTACTTGGCTGACTTGTCTTCCTGCTGGATGAAAAATCCTGTAGGAGTCCCAGCGATTGGTGTTGGTGTTGCTGTCAGCTTCCGAGCAGGAGTCCTAATTGGGACATACCCAGCAGGAGGCTGAAGAACTTTGTAACCAGCAGGGAACATAGTGTCCAATTCATCATCAGAAAGGGGTCGATTTCGCTCATCTATCTCACGTTCCCAGCGATAGGCTTGAAGCTGTTCTGGAGTCATTGTCATTAGGTGGCCTAAAAAAAGGTTAGAATATGAAAATAAGTTCCCCATGAGCCATGTATAATGTTTCTTCATCACTACAACAAAAACTTCAATAAAATATTAATTCATATAGATTTTCAATTCATTGCAATCTAGAAGTAGGAACTAGGTTTATAGATGGATGTAACTAAAAAATCAGCATTCTGATAAAACAATTTAAAACTCTGGTAAGCCATAGCCATGAAATTGTGGCAACAAAATTAATAACATTAAGTGATATGAATTTTATAAAAACAATGAAACGAGTTTAAAAAATTTTCTTGTTCAAACTCATATTTATTTTTAAATTATAAAAATGAGTCCAGTGGCTTAAGAGAAAAAAAATACAGACTTCACATCTGGGTGTCTCACATACATTAATAAGAATATTCAGAAAGCATACAGATAATCCTAACTTCCCACTTTATTTCTTACAGTGTCTATTGGTATTCAACATAAAAAAGTTTATTATTTTTAGTGCATACAGTCTATTATCTGAGATTGTTTATGATCTTGTTAAGATTTTCCTTCACCCAAACAAGATGTGCCTTAAGCCCTCAAAGACAAACACAACACCTTAATTAAACTATTATTTAAGTTTATAATAAATCAATTACCAGCAGTCAAACTATTCATGAGAATTGCAAGTTACACCAATGACGTTATAACTAAAGGAATGGCACAGAGTTTCACAAAATGTAACTTATCAGTAAACTTAACCTCACCTACAGGCATTTAAATAGCCACACACATTGAAGATATTAAGTGGATCTTAATTATGAGTTCTTAATTATAAGTGCCCAGAAAGGCGCTCACAATAGAATTTAAAATTATTTCCAAAACTGGAAGAGGGGGAAGGGTTTTGTGGTTAGATGGGGGAGACATTCAAGCATATAAACTTGGTAATAATAAATTTCAGAATAAAATATGCAACAAATTTTCTTTCTTAATAGCAATTTAAATGCATTAGGATAAGCTGAAGTCACCCTGCAACACAGTGATCTAAATGAATCTCAAGGCATCACAAACCTGGAGTGGGTGTAGCCATAGCCATAGCTTTTGGACCAGTTGGCGTCACACCACTTGGAGTCATCATTGTTGGTGTCGCTGGAGTGTGTGGCGTATGAGGAGTGTGGGGTGTGCCTGGAGTCTGTGGAGTCATCCCCCCTGGAGTCATTTGACTGGAAGGCGTCTCGTCCCATCGACTCCTCCTCTTACTGGCTGATGGTGTCGGGGTTTCCTGGATTAGATCGCCACCACCTCCGACACCGGCTGGACCCCCCGTTCGATCTGTCCTTGGTGTCTCTGCCCACCCACTGCTGTGGCCAGGAGTTTCTGAAGGCAGACGTAAAAAAATTATTTCAGTAAAACCTCTTTAATCAAAATTGGAGGGACCAAAATTTATCACTTCCATAAGAGGTTCCCATAAATTAACGATTTTTCGTGGATTTTTGAACAAACTTAATAAGAGAATGAAACCATAAACTCGCATTGATCATTGACATTACTATTCATCCTAAAATTAATTCCCAGGATAAATAAATGATTACTTAACATTCAAGCTAACAAAAAATAACCGAACAAATGCATCACCGAACTAAAACAACTTTACAGTGAATTACTGTAACCTGAAACACTCATTAACTAAGTGATGTGATAATATACTGTAGTTTTCTGAATTAATCTATTATAATATATATAATACAGGCTGTCCCCAAGTTACGCAATTAATGCATTCAAACACTCACTGCATTAGTCAAAATTTATGCAAGTTGAAAATTACTTTGGAGATTACAGTCGAGGCAGACAAATGTGGGGAAAATTTTCAACCATGGGACATCTGAAATAATAGATCCATAAGTTCATGGAAATTTAAGCCTTTTCAACAAATAATAAAATTTTCTCTCCAAGACTCATGTACTAGTAACTGAAGCATTTTATGCAAATGTCAACCTGAATATATTTTCATGACTTTTTCAGGTTCTTCATGGCGGTATTTTAATATGTCTACATGAATTTTTCCATGAAAGAAAACTATTAGAGAGAAGACAATTTGAAGTGTTTATAGACACTGAGTACATTGAGTTCAAAATAAAGTGCCACAAACTAAAACCACCTTAAGCAAATCCGACAGATTAATAATATGATTAGCTCAGCTCATATTTCATTATTAGAACACCAATTTACTTATGCAAAGCACTTCCCCTATAATGTGGTCACATACCTCGCTCAGTTTTTGGAGTCTCATCCCAGCGGTTACGACGAGAAGATGCACCCCCGGATACGCCCTTGTCATGGCCAGGTGTAGAATGACCAGGAGTAGCATGCCCAGGGGTGGCATGACCAGGGGTGGCCTCCCACATTCGGGTGCTGGCCCCTGGAGTTTCTTCGCCACCCTTGCCATGCCCAGGGGTCTCATCCCATCGAGAGTGAGCTGGTGTCTGAAGTGCAATAAAAAATTTCACCAATGACCCTCTACAATTACATGACTCAAATAAGTGGCCTCTACTAAAAAGGTTAAGGTTCATGAAAAAAATATTCTGAACATTATCCCATAATCAGAGATACGTGAAAATCGCATATGCGATAAATGCGATATTGATCGCGATGCACGTGAATAAA